>WNWK01004608.1:0-136497 GCA_009830355.1 Cherax destructor | reverse complement strand
AAGTTTTTTTTTTTAATATTTTATTTAAAAATCTCTACAATAACGTTGATTTTTTTATTTAAAAAAGGTAAAAAAAAAATATGTCGGGATCATTACTGCCAGGTCTGCACAGATTAAAGGTTAAATTTAATAAAATTGTGGAAAATTGTTACCAACACATTATAATAGCAATCTGAACCTTCAAAGTACGATATATTACCATAAAAAGTTTGAAGCCGATCAGAGGAGGCATTGCGTGTAATCGCATGGAAAGCAGTATCCCTATTTTAGTTAAATTGGCAAAGTGGCACTAACACAGCCCAATATTAATCTGTATCTTCCACTAAGTATGACACAACAGTATAGAAGCTGATCGGAAAATATATTCTGCATTTGTCAAGTGGAAACCAATAATCACAAATATTTTCAGTATAAAATAATGGCCAGATTTATACTTTCACAGCACAATTTTTTTTTCTTATACTTCAGCCTTTAAAGTTTGAGGCTTATCATAGGTATTCTTAATCTATTGCACAGAAAAAAAATTCCCACAATTTTCTTAAAAAAATTGGAAAATTTGCACCTACAATCTTATAACAATCTGACACTTTCTGTATCTAGGACACAGTACACCAAATAACATTTGAGTTGCTCGTAAAAGGTATTCAGATGTTACTTGATTTGACACAGGTATTAGTTGCTGTTATAAGCAGTCCTCGTGTTGACACAGGGAAGGGGCTGTAGTTGTTATAAGCACAGCCCTCGTGTTGACATAGGGGAGGGGCTTTAGTTGTTGTTATAAGCACAGCCCTCGTGTTGACACACGGAAAGGACTGTAGTTGTTATAAGCACAGCCCTCGTATTGACATAGGGGAGGGGCTTTAGTTGTTATAAGCACAGTCCTCGTGTTGACATAGGAGAGGGGCTTTAGTTACTGTTATAACACACAGCCCTCGTGTTGACATAGGGGAGAGACTGTAGTTGTTGTTATAAGCACAGCCCTCGTGTTGACATAGGGAGGGGCTTTAGTTGCTGTTATAAGCACAGCCCTCGTGTTGACACACGGGAGGGACTGTAGTTGTTATAAGCACAGCCCTCGTGTTGACATAGGGAAGGGGCTGTAGTTGTTATAAGCACAGCCCTCGTGTTGACACACGGGGGGGACTGTAGTTGTTTTATAAGCACATCCCTCGTGTTGACATAGGGAAGACTGTAGTTGTTGTTATAAGCACAGCCCTCGTGTTGACATAGGGAGGGGCTTTAGTTGCTCTTATAAGCACAGCCCTCGTGTTGACACACGGGAGGGGCTTTAGTTGGTTTTATAAGCACAGCCCTCGTGTTGACACACGGGGGGGGGCTTTAGTTGTTTTTATAAGCACAGCCCTCGTGTTGACACACGGGAGGGACTGTAGTTGTAGTTATAAGCACAGCCCTCGTGTTGGCATAGGGGGGGGCTTTAGTTGTTTTTATAAGCACAGCCCTCGTGTTGACACACGGGGAAAGGGCTGTAGTTGCTGTTATAAGCACAGCCCTCGTGTTGACACAGGGAGGGACTGTAGTTGTGTTATAAGCACAGCCCTCGTGTTGACACACGGGGGCGACTGTAGTTGCTGTTATAAGCACAGCCCTCGTGTTGACACACGGAGGGACTGTAGTTGTTATAAGCACAGCCCTCGTGTTGACATAGGGAAGGGGCTGTAGTTGTTATAAGCACAGCCCTCGTGTTGACACACGGGAGGGACTGTAGTTGTTGTTATAAGCACATCCCTCGTGTTGACATAGGGGAGAGACTGTAGTTGTTGTTATAAGCACAGCCCTCGTGTTGACATAGGGGAGGGGCTTTAGTTGGTTTTATAAGCACAGCCCTCGTGTTGACACACGGGAGGGGCTTTAGTTGGTTTTATAAGCACAGCCCTCGTGTTGACACACGGGAGGGGCTTTAGTTGTTTTTATAAGCACAGCCCTCGTGTTGACACACGGGAGGGGCTGTAGTTGTAGTTATAAGCACAGCCCTCGTGTTGGCATAGGGGAGGGGCTTTAGTTGTTTTTATAAGCACAGCCCTCGTGTTGACACACGGGAAGGACTGTAGTTGCTGTTATAAGCACAGCCCTCGTGTTGACACACGGGAGGGACTGTAGTTGTAGTTATAAGCACAGCCCTCGTGTTGACACACGGGAAGGACTGTAGTTGCTGTTATAAGCACAGCCCTCGTGTTGACACACGGGAGGGACTGTAGTTGTTATAAGCACAGCCCTCGTGTTGACACACGGGAGGGACTGTAGTTGTTATAAGCACAACCCTCGTGTTGACACACTGGAGGGGCTTTAGTTGCTGTTATAAGCACAGCCCTCGTGTTGACATCGGGGAGGGGCTTTAGTTGCTGTTATAAGCACAGCCCTCGTGTTGACATCGGGGAGGGGCTTTAGTTGTTTTTATAAGCACAGCCCTCGTGTTCACATAGGGGAGGGGCTTTAGTTGTTTTTATAAGCACAGCCCTCGTGTTGACACACGGGAGGGGAAAAAGTGAGTCGCTGTTTGATTTTATTTCTACACATACCTCCCTTGTCCACTTTCCTGTATCAAACTATTTCACACAAACCTTTCCAAGTGGAAAATAAAGCTACAGATGAATAAGCTTGTAAAGAAACTGATATTTAAGTTCCAAAACTCCACATGAAGATGACGTCTACCACTACTAGACTCAGATTTTTTTTTCTGGTAAGAAGTTAGAATGTGATTCTCATTCCTCATTCCTTCTCATCCACCCAGAAACTGAGGCTGGGATAAATTGGCAGTGTATAGGATTACCTTTTGTCTGTCTTTTTCCAGCAATCTCTCTCTCCGATAGATCTAATGAGAGAGAGGGTGTGTGTGTACTCTCTCACCTATTTGTACTCACCTATTTGTGGTTGCCTCTTCGCTAGTCGCTGTACTCACCTATTTGTGGTTGCAAGGGTCGATTCATAGCTCCTGACCCCGCCTCTTCACTGATTGTTACTAGGTCCTCTCTCTCCCTGCTCCATGAGCTTTATCAAACCTCGTCTTAAAACTATGTATGGTTCCTGCCTCCACTACGTCACTTTCTAGGCTATTCCACTTCCTGAGATCTCTATGACTGAGGAAATACTTCCTAACATCCCTTTGACTCATAGGAGTCTTCAACTTCCAATTGTGACCCCTGGTTTCTGTGTCCCCTCTCTGGAACATCTTGTCTCTGTCCACCTTATCTATTCCTCGCAGTATTTTATATGTCGTTATCATGTCTCCCCTAACCCTCCTGTCCTCTAGTGTCGTCAGGTCGATTTCCCTTAACCTTTCTTCGTAGGACAAACCCCTTAGCTCTGGGACTAGTCTTGTTGCAAACCTTTGCACTTTGTGTGTGTGTGTGTGTGTGTGTGTGTGTGTGGTGTGTGTGTGTGTGTGTGTGTGTGTGTGTGTGTGTGTGTGTGTGTTTTCCAGTCTGGCATAATGGGAAATAAGACCTGCAGTCTATGCAGTCTCTGTCCCATGACAGTTTTCAGTTATATTTCGTGAAAGTTGGGTGCTTAATTCCGTAATTTATATAAAGGATTTTACTTGTATTACATTCATTAAGGAGAGCTAAATACGTAGGGATCATACAGCTCCTTATGATCGGGAGGCAGTCAAATTAGACTCAAGGAGGGCAGTTAAAATTTCCTGGAAGATTATTTGATAAATAAAAAAAAATACCTCTGACTTAAAATTCGTATAGAGCTCAAAATGACGGACGAATGCATGTAAATTTCTTTTAAAATGTAAAGGAAAATGTAAAGTTTTACGATTTCGTAGTGACGTGGTTTTAAAAGGAGTTATTCCTTTAAGAGTCGGCAGTCAGTGGTAGGGTTTACAACATAGTTAATGTGTGATTAATTTCCGTAAGAAAGTTCATAAAACTTAGAAGTAAAGAAATCATTAAGTTGATTAATCTGTTTTGAAGGGTCTGTGTTGATGCTGGTGAAGGGCTCTTGAAACAAGGCAGTGGAGTAATATTTCCCTTCTTAGGATCAAACACTTCTACTGCCTCCCATTCCAGGCGGTGTGTGAACCCTACGGGTTTAGCGCTACCAAATAAATATAATAATAATTATTTGAAAATGTGGAAGAAGAAATCGTTGGAGCAGCGTCATAACTCTGGTGGGAAGCCTCGACTCACAGTATCTTTTACATTTTATCTTCATGAATGTTGCTCCACATAATTTATTATTGAAACATGCAGGTGGTGCAGAGGAATAATGGCAGAGAGCCACCTGGCATAAATAACAAGGAGGATAATAATTATATTATTTACTTTTGCTTCGCAAGTTGGATTCACCATCACTTGTTACCTCCGAAGATTTGCGTTATTTGTAACTTTCTTAAGAAACATTAAACTAGTTCTTATGGTGTATCTCATGAAGCCGGACACACATGACTGATTCAGGTCACCTGCACCGCCCCCAACCCAACAATGTTTACAGTTGTTCAGTTCTGTTTTAACAGTTAACCATGGGTCACCATTTTTTAAGGACCTTTCATACGGAGAACCACATATTATTGTGTCTTTTCTTCGTCTCATTCATAGCTTCTACAGTTTGTACCTTTCTTAAGTCAGTCCTTTGCTTCCTTGCTCATTTGACAGCTTTGAATGCTTGTTGAAAACATCCAGGCGTTACCACCCCTCCTCTGGTTGTCCACGACCTGCCAAACACACTACTGTCCCCACGCTAATGTAGACCTTACAAATTGTAGGCTTAGCCAGAGGGACTGTTGTTCCACACTGCGACATTGTGTCGGAATGGATAAACTTTTTTTTTTATATTTTATTTAAAAACTTACAATTTTCATACTAGCAATACACCAAGTAGTCACCTTACTACAAGTAAGGTCATAACAAAACTATACCAAACCAACAGTAAGCACTAAAACCCCACACAAGAATGTGCCATAATAACACCAAAAAAACCTATCTACCCTATAACAACGAAACTTCAAAAATAAAACATTATACTTACAAACAAAACCTTAAAAGCTCCGTAAAAACGGTAACCTTTATACCAATCTTAATGATGTATTGACGACGCTCTGTATGCAACATTAAACTGAGACATAAATGCAACATACAATACAAAAAAATAGCGTTACATAACTCCTAACCTCCCCACAATGCCAAAACAAACTTAAACCACACAAACATGTAAGTAACCAAAAAAATGTATTTTTTTTTTTTTTTTTTTTTTTTTTACAAAAGTCCGTCTCACAAATAAAACATCCTAAGCATTCCAAATGAAAGTAACAAAACAAAACAGTGATTATGGATCCTATAAGATCTGCAAAGCAATTTACACATAGTACAACAAAACATATATAAGATCCTATCCAATATGTATACACAAAAAAAAAAACACAAAATATACCTAACTGAAACAAAACATAGAAACCCCAAAAGGGTTTTAAAAACAGACAATGAAAACCCTAAACCTACAACTAAAACCCGTGATAATGTGACCCAACAATAATAATGATCCTAGGCACACACACATTGCGTGCAAGTCATATAAACTTCAGTAAAAGGAAACCCGTGGCCTGGTACCAACACCTCACAGTGATAAAGTCATCGGATCAGTCCCATCCAGTGTCTATACATACATAGAAAGAAAGAACTGCATTACATCTTCTCATATTAAAATACGAAGAATATTGCCTGATAACAAGCCATGAAAAGGGAATAATAGTATAAAAAAAACTTTAACCTCTTTGAAAAGAGAACCATAAGGAAAAAACCAATATAAAAACACTTAGGGCACACACCTGGCCCCCAAGTAAGGCAAACCCCCTTTGGAAAAAACCCTGAAACCCAAAAAGGACAAAAAAGAACCACCCAAAACCTCCCCCCCCCGTCCGAGTCACCAAACATACCACACACATACTCATCCATAAAAAGAAAAACCCCTACCCCTTTCCCCAAGGGGAAAAGGGTGAGTGGATGACCGGGAAAACCCTGAGAAACCACCCCTTCCCCAACCCCATACATAAACCCCACGAAACAACATTCACACCTAACCCTTCAACCCCCCACACCAGAGACCAACCCCTTCCTTGTAAAAACCCCAGAAACTATAGCTCAGAGTTAACCCAGCAACGACCCCATCGACAATTGCCTATAACCCTCAGAAAAAAACCTATCCCACACCCTCCCATACAACTCCTGGTTCCTACACTTAGTCCTATAAAATCTCGCTGCCAAAGCCCTAATCCTAACATCACTCTGAACCTCCCTCATACTCCACGAAACATAAATATAATCCAATACCAAATACATCGCACGCCTCGCATCCTCTGGGCACCCCACAACATCCAGACTTAAACATCTTAACACCGATAAACCACCCCCCCACACCTCGGATGATCCCTAAAAAACATTCCCTCACCCCTCAAGACCCCTACAAAAATATACAACATGGAAAGCCGTATCCCATAACCCACAGCGCTGACAAAACCCATCGCCCGATAGTCCCATCACGAAAAGCTGAGCCCTAGACGCCAATATACCATGTAAAAACCGAAAACCAATCTCACGTACCTTAGGAGGCAACTTTAAACGCCTAAACCAAAACCACGTTACATTCCAATCATAACACGGATAAACCTCCATACCTAAAACCTCCTTTTCTCGCCTTCCCACCTTATCTAACCTCCCTACCTTCACCTTACCAGGATCTGGAACCACCAAAAGATACCTTAAAATTGCCTCACAAAACAACAAATTCCCACCCTTCCACCATCTGCGAACCTCACTCATTACCCTCCCCACTCTCACTCCTCGAATCCCACCTCGTGCTAGGTATTCCTGCCTAACATATATGCCCATCAAACGTCTCTGCAGTGGTATCAAACCTAGCCCTCCCTTCGCTACCTTAGTCATTACCACATCCCTCCCTAACCAATGCCTCCCATAACCCCATATAAACCTTAATACCCGACTTTGCAATCTTAAAACATCGTCCTCCACAAGGGGGTATACCGCAGCTACATACCACAACTTACTGTATACTAAGGAATTAACAACTACAACCCTCTGCAAGAGAGTGACCTCTCCAGGCCGCCACCCCCCCATCCTACCCAGAGCAGCATTAACCACTGCCGAGGAATTCACCTCCCGGCAACACTCGCCTGAGTACAAAACCACACACCACATATCCTTAACCTATCCACTATTGGCCACCCAAAACCCTGACCCAATGCCCCCTACCCATTCCCCCACCTCCAATAATTTCGATTTTACCCTATTCACCCGCATACCAGTGGCCAAACCAAAAACCTCAATTATCCTATTTACATTACCTAACCCTCCATTGTGCCTACTAAAATAGTGGTGTCGTCTACATAACCTATAATACCCGTTTCTGCCACCCCATGATTACTCCCTTCCCTCACCCCTTCTGACACTAACCTGAAAAAAGGGTCCTGTAAACACGCAAACAGGAGCTGTGACAAGGGGCACCCCTGTCGCAGCCCCCGCCCCAAACGCACCTCGGTCCCCAACCTCCCATTCACCTGTACCCTCAAACGTGCATGCTCATACAAAGTGCGGACCCAACCCACGACCTCCGCCCCAAACCCCTGCCGTAAAAGCACCGCCTGCAACATATCCCTATCAACACTATCATACGCCTTTTCCCAATCAAGCCCTAAAACACTCCCAGCTTTTCTGCTCTCTAAAAACCTTTGATCCTCCGATGACCCTCCCTCATACTTCTCCCTGGTACCCCATACTGACCCCCCTCCAGTAAGCTCTCCAAAACTCGTTTCATTCTATTGGCAAGAATTCGTGCAAATATCTTATAATCTGCACACATAAGTGTGATTGGCCTATAATCCTCAACCATCCCACATGCACGATTTTTCGGCACTAAAACTACATTACCTATTGACATATCCCCGCCCAAACTACCTTTCAATTTCATAGCATTAAACAGCCTAACTAGCATCCCTCGCAGAACCTCCCAATGAACTATAAAAAAATCCCCAGAAATCCCATCTAGGCCAGGGGCCTTGCCCAGGGCCTGATCCTTCACTGCCTGCCAAACCACCTCCTCAGTTATAGACCCTTCCATACGCTCTCTATCTCCAGCCCCTATCCTCTCAACTATACAATCTAAAATTACATCCCGGGATACCCCATCACTTTCCCCCTGACTCATCTTACACTCAAACCAAGCATCCGCATAATAACTCATGGCTTCCGTGGTACGAAGAATCTGACCCTTCCGATACCCACGGCACTCCTCAGTTACCCTCAGAGACATGACCGTCATATCTCTTCTCCGGTTCTGAAAAGTACGTAACACTAACGCAGAGGGCCTATCCCCCCATAAAACTTCCTCTAAACCTCCTCGTACCCTCACAGCATGACAATTTTCATTCTGCAACTCCCGCAATCGTGACCGCAGATGATCAATTTCAGCTAGGGGATAACGCCCTCCACTCTCATAACAAGTCCTCAATTGCCCCTCTAGGTACCTCAAAATTCCCAACCTTTGCCTCGCATCTTCCCTACCCAGTTGCCTATAAAATTCCTTGATTGCTACTTTATCCTGTACATTCCACCATTCCACTATATCACTAATCCCCTTCCCATCGTTCCATACTCGTCCCCACCAATCCGCAAAAACCTCCCTGTGATCCAACCCCTGCAACAAACTCACATTTAATTTCCAATACCCGGAATATATCTTCACCGCCCCAGCCCATCCCATCTCTACCAACACACCCCTATGATCAGAAAAACCAAAATCCTGACATTTAACCTCACCTACCTGAACTGCCCCTGATACATATACCCGGTCCAACCTAGCCGCATAACCCTGTTTAATATAAGTGTGATCCACACGCCACCCTCCTCCTCTAACCACATCCTCCACACTAACCGCCCTCAGCACCTCCCTCAAGCTCTGCAACAAACATCCCGCCCCTCGAGGTTCCACATCCCTCCCTTAAATAATGCAATTCCAATCCCCGGCAATTATCGTAACCAACGGTAAACCTCTCGACGCATAAACCAAATCATCACGTACAAAATCATCCTTTACATGGCGATTGGAAGTCGCCGGCATATATACACCAATGAAACACACCTGTATATCTCCCCAAACCCCATCCACCCGTATTATTCTACCCCCACCCCTCTCCTCCTAGGCTTTTAACTTGAAAGGGCTGGTCTCACGTATACCCAGCATCCCCCCACCCTTGAAATGCCCCGAACTCCCAGTATAACACTTATATCCCTTCAAACACATTTCCCTACCACACCTATAATTATGCTCCTGGAGAAAACATACATCCACATTCAACCGTCTGAGCGTCACCTCAATCCACCTCCTCCGAACTTCTGCCCGGAGCCCATTAACATTTAAGTTGAAACACCTGAATAGGTCAAAGGGGGTTTGCCACTTCGGCGCACAGACCCTGTCACAACTGACACAGAAACCCCACTTTGTGCCCTACCTCCTTTCACTCCTGTCCCACTTTTCTTTTCCTGGGGCACAACCTTCTTCCCCTTGACAACATCCCTCCAGGCCATTTTAGAAGACCTTTGGCCTGGGGTTATCTCATCATCCTCAGAATCCCCACTGGGCCGCTTGCGGGATGCTTCCACACATTCCATCTCCCTGTTACCTTCCTCCCTATGCACCTCCACCTCAGCCACCACCACAGGCACAGAGTCAACAAGGTCCTCTACCGACCAATCTCGCACTCCGGACGCTCCGAAACACCAGATGAGTCCTTATCCAAGCCCAAAACACCCGCCGGTGACGGGCTCCCAAGGAGGCTCTGGATGTCCTCGAAACAAGGCCTCGATAACTCAGAGACCACCTCCAACAAGTCACCCTCCATGGCAACCTGGGAACACTCCTGCTCCTCTTCCTGCATTGTTGGGGGTAAAGTCAAAACGGCCTCCTCCGCAGCATCAACCGCCTCACTCCAACTCCGAGGGACATCCTCAGTATCGAGGACCTCGGCCACATCCAAATGTACACTCGTCTTGGTCATTTCTCTCAGGTCCGTCGCAGCACAAAAAGTCCCATCATCTCGACGTCCAGGTTGCCGCTCCCTGCGTTGATCACACATAGCTGCTATATGTCCCAGGGCACCACAGAGCTGGCACGTCCTCACCTGTCCAGCATACGAGTCGTATACTTGAGTACGAAACTCTTGCATCTGAACGTATGATGGGATAGGCCTCCTCAAAGTCATTTTGAGGGAGTATGATCCCGCCAGCATGCCAGCATAAGTTCCCTGCTGCCACCGACCAACATTAGCTACATGTATAGTCCCATACTGGCCGAATACTCGCCGAACATCAAATTCAGCAGCCTCAAACGGGAGGTTCTTCACATGAATCCAAGAGTAATGCGCGGACACGTCACGCCTACGCACCTCCAATCCCGAGTTGACGACAATAGGCTTGTCCTGAAACTTGTCCACCACTTCCTCATACACGCCAGTGGAGTTGAACTTGACGAAAAATCTGGTTGATCCGTTCAAAGAGATGCCATAAATGGCCTCAGTCGATATTCCGAAGGTGTCACGTAGAACCAATGGCACGATGATCTCAGCATTATCAGGATACACAGCACCTTTAATCAAGTCCACACAGACAGTGTTGACACGGCGCCGGTAGGTATCCGCCATGATGGTAAAAATAAAATTTCACCTAACCTCCACCAGGGGGACAACTGAGCTCACCTGCGCACCACCAAGGCTGGGGAGCAACTAACACCATGAAAAAACTAAATCAAAATGGACCACTCTTTCACAAATGTTCGTGAATGTCAGTATTTTATCCACAGGGACATATACCAGTAATTCTGGGACAAAAAGATCCTCATTGTGAATAACTCATAACCGCCTAAATTTGTTTGAATTCATACATACCTTGGTAAAATATTGGATATGATAAATAACGAAAAGCCACATAAAAACTGAATTGTAATTTTTTTGTGAAAGAATTTTTCTGCATAAATAACTGCGATTGTTACCAAATCATCAACATGTTAATAATTAGTTAATTGATATTGTAACTTGTTTAGCTATTGTAACATTGTGACCCCAGTTCTTGGATCCACTACACGCCTCTAATCTTTTGACTACTACTCACATAAAATATCTATTATGTTAACTTCCCACCCTCTGCCCTCTCTCTCTCCCCCAACACCTCTTCGTTAAGCATCTCCCCTTTAGTTTCTACATGTCGACTCTGGTTTTCGCAAAGTTACTGCAAACATTTGCCATTTTAAGAGATGGTTGTTCCCAAGTGATAGTAACTCCTGTTCTGCTACAACGAAACCCTTTGAGGCTGCCGTAGCTACTGAACCCATAGTGCAATGCTGCTCTATGATGTATCCTCATCACCATTTTGAAGTCTCCTAGATCATGCTGACAGATTTCATTCCTAAGTTTTTGAAAGCATCCAGCGTGATGAAATATTGCAGAAAAAACATAGTTAATAGTTCCCATTCCCATTATGTAAAACTATAATGGCATCAGCACATTGATGTATTCAATTTTGTAGCAAATTCTCCTTTCCCCTTTCCTAGTCTATACTGATTTTTCCCCTTAATTCTTTTCCTTTTTTTTATCCAATCCCCTTCCCCATCCAATCCCCTCCCCCATTCAATCTCCTTTTCGTTTTCCACTCTCTTTCCAGCCTTAGACCCTAGAAATAGTGAAGGAATGATCCCAAAATATATGTCGATACCGATACTTAATTTTATACTAGTAGCATCAGTACCCACCGCTACCGATACTTTGGCACTGCCCTACCCACAGCCGTGCACCAAGACATAAAAGTCTCGGCAGGCAGGTAGATGTTTGACACACTTGCCATTAGAATCTTCACTGAGACGATTCTCTGTTGACCGGAGGTCACATAAACACATCACCCAGAGCCACCTGCTTGCAGGTGCTCCTGTCCCTCTGTGTCTTGTGAGCAGCTGACCGTGGAGCACATGTCAATGATCACGTTGATACTGCTGTATCTACTGTCTCCTGATAATGTGAAAATAATACTGTTTGGTATACCAAACAGTATAAACAGTTTAACAGTATAAACATTTAACTGTTTGCCAATAAGTGTTAGTGTGTATTAGTGCATATACTTCGTGCGTTTATGATCGTTTATACATTTTCAGTGCTAGTAAAACACAAGTGCATAAACATTTTGATAAACATCAGTGTTGAATGACCTCGTGTGCTGTGTAAGTAAAAGAAAAAAATATTTACTTCATTTCTTTCTTCCCTTTGTCCTCTACCTACCCTTTTTATCCCCAATCGATTTCCTCCCCATTCCTTTTCTCCTTCCTATTCCTTTCCTCCTCATCCCTTTACCCATTCCTTTCTTTCCTTAACCCAAAATAACTTAATACCCTAAATAACTTAATACCGGGAAGCAGCAATTGTGACCCTATATTGTGACCCTATATTGTGACCCTATATTGTGACCTATAGTGTGATCCTATAGTGTGATCCTATAGTGTGATCCTATAGTGTGACCCTATATTGTACCGTTATCGTGTGACTATAGTGTGACCCTTAGTCCCCCCAATTACCCTGTGGGAAGTGTCAACACTAGCGCTCTGCTGACCGAGTTAAGGGTCTTGTCTCAGTGTTCCTTGGAATTGGAGCTACTTTTTCCTTTGGATCAAACCCGATGACTTACCCAAGCTCTCTGGTGCTGCACCACCCCCTCGGGTTTTACGCTTTCCAGTGAATGTGTTAGCAATACTCCCCTGGTCATAATTCTCTGCCCAGATGATATGCAAACGAGGCCACTCGTTTGGTAACGGGTATGAATGATATTTACGTTATTTAGGTTATTCGCCTGAAATGTTTTGGCGAGTTTCTACCGTGTGGCGGCGCAGAGACTTGAATGTCTTCAATAAATTAGTGGTGGTGATAGTGGTGTGTTGATGGTGGCGGTGTGGTGATAGTAGTGGTGTGGTGATAGTGGTGGTAGTGTGTTGATGGTGGTGGTAGTGTGTTGATGGTGGTGGTAGTGTGTTGATGGTGGTGGTAGTGTGTTGATGGTGGTGGTAGTGTGTTGATGGTGGTGGTAGTGTGTTGATGGTGGTGGTAGTGTGTTGATGGTGGTGGTAGTGTGTTGATGGTGGTGGTTGTGTGTTGATGGTGGTGGTAGTGTGTTGATGGTGGTGGTAGTGTGTTGATGGTGGTGGTAGTGTGTTGATGGTGGTGGTTGTGTGTTGATGGTGGTGGTTGTGTGTTGATGGTGGTGGTTGTGTGTTGGTGGTGGTGGTAGTGTGTTGATGGTGGTGGTAGTGTGTTGATGGTGGTGGTTGTGTGTTGATGGTGGTGGTAGTGTGTTGATGGTGGTGGTTGTGTGTTGATGGTGGTGGTTGTGTGTTGATGGTGGTGGTAGTGTGTTGATGGTGGTGGTTGTGTGTTGATGGTGGTGGTTGTGTGTTGATGGTGGTGGTAGTGTGTTGATGGTGGTGGTAGTGTGTTGATGGTGGTGGTAGTGTGTTGATGGTGGTGGTAGTGTGTTGGTGGTGGTGGTAGTGTGTTGATGGTGGTGGTAGTGTGTTGATGGTGGTGGTAGTGTGTTGATGGTGGTGGTAGTGTGTTGATGGTGGTGGTTGTGTGTTGATGGTGGTGGTAGTGTGTTGATGGTGGTGGTAGTGTGTTGATGGTGGTGGTAGTGTGTTGATGGTGGTGGTTGTGTGTTGATGGTGGTGGTTGTGTGTTGATGGTGGTGGTAGTGTGTTGATGGTGGTGGTAGTGTGTTGATGGTGGTGGTTGTGTGTTGATGGTGGTGGTAGTGTGTTGATGGTGGTGGTTGTGTGTTGATGGTGGTGGTTGTGTGTTGATGGTGGTGGTTGTGTGTTGGTGGTGGTGGTTGTGTGTTGATGGTGGTGGGTGGTTGTGTGTTGGTGGTGGTGGTTGTGTGTTGATGGTGGTGGTTGTGTGTTGGTGGTGGTGGTTGTGTGTTGATGGTGGTGGTTGTGTGTTGATGGTGGTGGTTGTGTGTTGATGGTGGTGGTTGTGTGTTGATGGTGGTGGTTGTGTGTTGGTGGTGGTGGTTGTGTGTTGGTGGTGGTGGTTGTGTGTTGATGGTGGTGGTTGTGTGTTGATGGTGGTGGTTGTGTGTTGATGGTGGTGGTTGTGTGTTGGTGGTGGTGGTTGTGTGTTGGTGGTGGTGGTGGTTGTGTGTTGGTGGTGGTGGTTGTGTGTTGGTGGTGGTGGTTGTGTGTTGGTGGTGGTGGTGGTTGTGTGTTGGTGGTGGTGGTGGTTGTGTGTTGGTGGTGGTGGTGGTTGTGTGGTGGTGGTTGTGTGGTGGTGGTGGTGGTTGTGTGGTGGTGGTGGTGGTTGTGTGGTGGTGGTTGTGTTGATGGTGGTGGTTGTGTGTTGATGGTGGTGGTTGTGTGTTGATGGTGGTGGTTGTGTGTTGATGGTGGTGGTTGTGTGGTGATGGTGGTGGTTGTGTGGTGATGGTGGTGGTAGTGTGTTGATGGTGGTGGTAGTGTGTTGATGGTGGTGGTAGTGTGTTGATGGTGGTGGTTGTGTGTTGATGGTGGTGGTAGTGTGTTGATGGTGGTGGTGTGGTGATAGTGGTGGTAGCGAAATGGCCATGCTTATACAGAAATAATTATAAAAGTGTACTCGCCTATTTGTACTCACCTATTTGTGGTTGCAGGGGTCGATTCATAGCTCCTGGCCCCGCCTCTTCACTGATTGCTACTAGGTCCTCTCTCTCCCTGCTCCATGAGCTTTATCAAACCTCGTCTTAAAACTATGTATGGTTCTTGCCTCCACTACGTCACTTTCTAGGCTATTCCACTTCCTGACAACTCTATGACTGAGGAAATACTTCCTAACATCTCTTTGACTCATCGGAGTCTTCAACTTCCAATTGTGACTCCTTGTTTCTGTGTCCCATTTCTGGAACATCCTGTCTTTATCCACCTTGTCAATTCCTCGCAGTATTTTATATGTCGATATCATGTCTCCCCTGACCCTCCTGTCCTTCAGTGTCGTCAGGCCGATTTCCCTTAACCTTTCTTCGTAGGACAATCCCCTTCGCTCTGGGACTAGTCTTGTTGCAAACCTTTGAACTTTCTCTAATTTCTTGACGTGCTTGACCAGGTGTGGATTCCAAACTGGTGCTGCATACTCCAATATGGGCCTGACGTATATGGTGTACAGATTCTTGAACGATTCCTTACTGAGGTATCGGAATGCTATTCTTAAGTTTGCCAGACGCCCGTATGCTGTAGCAGTTATATGGTTGATGTGCGCCTCACGAGATGTGCTTGGTATTATACTCACCCCAAGATCTTTTTCCTTGAATGAGGTTTGCAGTATTTGGAAACCTAGACTATACTCTGTCTGCGGTCCTCTTTTCCCTTCCCCGATCTTCATGACTTTGCATTTGGCTGGGTTAAATTCAAGCAGCCAGTTGCTGGACCAGGCTTGTAGCCTGTCCAGGTCTCTCTGTAGTCCTGCCTGATCCTCGACCGATTTAATTCTCCTCATTAACTTTACATCATCTGCAAACAGGAACACTTATGAGTCTATGCCTTCCGTTATGTCATTCATATATACCAAAAACAGCACAGGTTCTAGGACTAACCCCTGTGGAATCTCGCTCTTCACAGGCGCCCACTCTTCCTGTCAGATATTCTCTGATCCATTGCAGTGCCTTTCCTGTTATGCGTGCTTGATCCTCTAGCTTTTGCATTAACATTTTGTGAGGAGCTGTGTCGAAGGCCTTCTTGCAGTCCAAGAAAATGCAGTCTATCCACCCCTCTCTCTCGTGTCTCACTTCCGTTACCTTGTAAAACTCCAGTTGGTTTGTGACACAGGATTTTCCTTCCTTGAAACTGTGTTGGTTGTCGTTTATAAGCTTGTGTCTTTTTAGGTGCTCCACCATTCTCCTCCTGATGATCTTCTCCATGACTTTGCATACTATACATGTCAGTGACACAGGTCTGTAGTTTAATGCCTCGTGTCTGTCTCCTTTCTTAAAAATTGCGACTACATTTGCCATCTTCCATACCTCAGGTAGTTGCTCAGTTTCAATGGTTGTGTTGAAGATTTTTGTTAGTGGCTCACACAGCATCTCTGCTCCCTCTCTAAGGACCCACGGAGAGATGTTGTCTGGTCCCACCTCCTTTGAGGTACCACGTTCACATAGCAGCTTCTTCACCTCCTCCGTTGTGTGTATTTCGTCCAGCACTTGTTGGTGTATCCCTTGTTGGTGTACCTCCCTATTCTGACTTCCTGGAGTTCTTACTGTCTCCAATATAAATACTTATTTAAATATCATGTTGAGCTCCTCACATACCTCTTAGTCGTTTCTTGTGAACTCCCCACCTTCCTTCCTCAGTCTGATTACCTGGTCCTTGACTGTTGTTTTCCTCCTGACGTGGCTATACAACAGCTTCGGGTCAGACTGACTTTCGATGCTGTGTCATTTTCGTATTGTCGCTGAGCCTCCCTTCTTTTCTGTGCATATTCGTTTCTGGCTTTCCGGCTAATCTCTTTATTTTCCTGGGTCCTTTGTCTTCTGTACTTTTTCCATTCTCTAGTGCACTTAGTTTTTTTCTCTATACACTTTTGGGTGGACCTAGGACTCGTTCTGGTTTTCCCATTACTTCTGTTTCCCTTGGGAACAAACCTCTCCTCTGCCTCCTTGCATTTTGTTGTCACATAGTCCATCATTTCTTTTATTGGTTTTCCTGCCAATTCTCTCTACCACTGAACGTCTTGCAGGAAATTCCTCATGCCTGTGTAGTCCCCCCTTTTGTAGTTTAGTTTTTTCCGTCCTATTCCTGCTACCCTCTCCACTTGTAGCTCAACTATGTAATCAAAGCACAAAACCACATGATCACTAGCTCCAAGGGGCCTTTCGTACGTGATATCCTCAATGTCCGAACTACTCAAGGTGAATACTAGGTCTAGTCTTGCTGTGTATGTATATGTAGTATAAAAGTGACCTTGTCAAGGCTACAGTATACTGGTATACAGCTACAACAAGGCTTCATTATACTGACATAATCACAACTACAAAAAGACAAAAGTACACTGAAATACATCACAACTACAGCAAAGCTACAATATACTGGTATATCACAACTACAGCAAGGCCAGCATTCCGGCAACACAGCAGCAGCAGCAACAGCAGGACCGGCATTGCATCGTGCTCAAGTTTCCTAGATATACATTGCAAATCCCGGGCTGGCATCAGCGTCGACTCTGATATTCATGGGAGGAGGCCTGGCACTGAGGCACTCCTCATACATGCGGACCCCCCCTCCTCAGTGCTGCTTCCCTCTACCACTGCCTCCCTGGGGGTACTACCTTCCTTCTCTCTGGGTACTGACTCCCTTTACCAGTGCCTCCCTGGAGTACTGCCTCCCTGAATTATTGCCTCCCTGAAGTACTCTCTAGAGTACTCACCCAGAAACAGCAACAGCAACATTGATGAATAGTTGATGATCTTCCTCCATCAAGAAGTCGGTGGAACTTAAAGTTCATAATATTGATCCTAAATTGTGTTGGAGTTCACACCCTTCTTAAATAAGTGGTAAGGACAGTCTGGACACTGGCGTCATCACACTGGCGTCATCACACTGGCATCGACAACCACTTATATCCTTCACAGAGGTCGGCAGTAAGACAGTTGCAGTTCTACATACCAGAAGCATTAACATCACACACAAGTCTTTCAGAGAGTTTTAAGAAGAAAGAATGTGAAACACGTTCATTCACAACCAGGTTTTAGATTTAAAGAAGGTCGTTCCCGCCTCTCACAATTGCTGGAGGACAAACAAAATGCATAATATGCACTAACCATGGGAAGGTCGATAAGTATGATCATTGGTATAATGGCGCTTAAAATGTATGCAGAAGGAATAACTAGAAGTGACTATAGAGATCTCTTCATCTTTCGAACAAATCTGACCCAAAGTGTAAGAGTCAAGGTGAAGAATTACACATGCGCAACGTCTGGGTATGTTTATTGTAGACGTTTCGCCATCCAGTGGCTTCATCAATATAAATTCAAGGACATAATTGGAAGACAGAACTATATACAAAAGATGTAATCAGTCTGTCAGCCTTGAAGTTGGTGAAGAACACCGTAGTCGTGAAGACTGAAACACGGGCATGAAGACTGGCACTTATATACTGGCGTCAGGTGAGGGACGTGTAGCAGACGAAGACATTGTCACTGGTAGGTGGGAATTCCCCAGTGGAAGTAGATCATACTCAAGGGACGGGCCAATAATAAAGAGGTTTTGGAGATGTCCTCTGAAACTAGATTCCATGATGTTGCGGTTGTCTGACGAGTTGTTATCTAACAAGATGTCCTCTGAACTAACTGACCACTTGTTATCTTCAGTGGGAAAATTGATAAGCTTCTGGATAAATGCAGACTTCAAAAGAAGAGATGCCGAGTCAGTGGCGACACTGGGCACTAGTTCTCTCTAGACGGGAATATTGTTGTGTTCTAACAACGTTAATTAAGGCAGGTGAAATGGCAGACCTGGAGAATGCACAGGGCACTTTCACTGCCTATATAGATTAGCTAAATAAAGAATAAAATTGCACAGTACCGTGACTGGGACAATACACAAATAACTCTAGCCGGACTAAAGCGTCGTCATAAGTGTGTCTCCTGTATGCGGGTTATTTGCGCTTAGTTAAATATCTAAATTGTTAAGTCTTAAAATCCCCCAGTCTGTGCTTCCTGAAAACGCAGGCAAGTAAGATTCATCATATAAACACTGATATACATTCCTCTAGCTGTATAAACTCTCGCGTTTAAACTGATGATAAGCAATATCAGCGAGGTAACTTCAGCTCTGGCCAAAATATGTGTAGGAAGAATCGAATAGTTTGCATTTTCCCCACCATGCTTCAAGGTTGAATACTGTAGAAACAGGAAATACTGCAGTATAAACCCATCCGGGATAAAAATGAAGCAGCTTTATTTAAAAAAAAAAGCCCTGCACATTGTTTAAAAAATATATTAGCTCGTGAATGTTTTAAGACTGTAATACCAGGGTGAGAAAAATGCAAACACTCAGCATGTGAAAAAGCTCGCTGCTCAAGCACTCATGTGAGAACGCACACTGCGCGAGCACCCGGCATGTGAGAACGCACACTGCGCGAGCACCCGGCATGTGAGAGAACGCACGCTGTACATTCAGCACGTGAGAACGCGCACTACATACGCGCACGTGAGAGAAAGCAGGAAGTACACAGCCATGTAAGTGGTTAACACAGAGCGCGCTCCAGCATGTGAGCACTCACAGCAGATGAGAAAGTATACTATACAGCATGCGAGAGAACACTTATACACAGCATGCGAGAAAACACTTATACACAGCATGCGAGAAAACACTTATACACAGCATGCGAGAGAACACTTATACACAGCATGCGAGAGAACACTTATACACAGCATGCGAGAAAACACTTATACACAGCATGCGAGAAAACACTTATACACAGTATGCAAGAAAACACTTATACACAGTATGCAGAAAACACTTATACACAGCATGCGAGAAAACACTTATACACAGCATGCGAGAAAACACTTATACACAGCATGCGAGAGAACACTTATACACAGCATGCGAGAAAACACTATACACAGCATGCGAGAAAACACTTATACACAGTATGGAGAAAACACTTATACACAGTATGCAAGAAAACACTTATACACAGCATGCGAGAAAACACTATACACAGCATGCGAGAAACACTATACACAGCATGCAGAAAACACTTATACACAGTATGCAAGAAAACACTTATACACAGCATGCGAGAAACACTTATACACAGCATGCGAGAAAACACTATACACAGCATGCGAGAAACACTTATACACAACATGCGAGAAAACACTTATACACAGCATGCGAGAAACACTTATACACAGCATGCGAGAAAACACTTATACACAGCATGCGAGAAAACACTTATACACAGTATGCAAGAAAACACTTATACACAGCATGCGAGAAAACACTTATACACAGCATGCGAGAAAACACTTATACACAGCATGCGAGAAAACACTTATACACAGCATGCGAGAAAACACTTATACACAGCATGCGAGAAAACACTTATACACAGCATGCGAGAAAACACTTATACACCGATGGGAGAGAGCACGTATACACATTTGTATACGCCATGTACACGCCGTGTACACGACACACAAAAGCACATCAAGAAATTAGAAAAAGTGTGAAAGGTTTGCAACGAGACTAGTCCCAGAGCTAAGGGGCATGTCCTACTAGGCAAATCGACTTGACGACACCGGAGGACAGAGAGAGAGAGAGAGAGAGAGAGAGAGAGAGAGGGGGACATGATAACGACATGCAAAATACTGAGAGGAATCGACAAGGTGGACAGACAGGATGTTCCAGAGATGGGACATAGCAACAACGGATCACAATTGGAAGTTGAAGACTCAGATATGAGTTACAGGGATGTTAGGAAGTATTTCTTCAGTCAGAGTTGTCAGGAAGTGAAATAGTCTGAAGAGTGATGTAGTGGAGGCAGGATCCATACATAGCTTAAGAAGAGGTATGGTAAGGCTCATAGAGCAGGGAGAGAGTGGACCTAGTAGCGACTAGTGAAAAGGTGGGGCTAGGAGCTATGAATCGACTCTTGCAACCACAATTAGTTGAGTATACACACACACACACACACGTACGTGTTAGGGAACATACACAACATGTCAGAGATCTCATGCACACATATCAAAGAACACATACAACATGTCCGAGAACACACACATGTCAATGAACATACACAGCATGTCAGAGAACACAGCATGTCAAGGAACGCTGGCAGCAGACAGCAGGCAACCTAGGCAGACTCAGTAGGGAGTGCGGAATGAATGATTTGGTAACAACATACATATTTAGCACTAATGGTAATGTAAGCACTGCATTAGGCAGATTAAAGTGTAGGTAGACTCGTCGCTTTTGCTAGCCTGGCCGCCGAGGACTTTGACGGTGCTGCTTTTATTATTAATGCTGTTAATGTTGCTATTTCCGCAGCTGCTGCTATTTCCATAACTGCTATTTCTGCTCATGAGTCTGAGCAATGTTATTAGGTATCCCCGAAGTGCTACCTTGAAGTGGTTACTGGATTTTTTCCTCAATAGTTTCTCGTTTCAACTTCATCTGATCAGCTGAAATTTTCAATGCTGGTTCACTGTAAATATAGCAAGGTGCTGATATTACTTCTGACGGTGCTGGTGTTTTTGACGGTGCTGGTGTTTTTGACGGTGCTGGTGTTTTTGACGGTGCTGGTGTTTTTGACGGTGCTGGTGTTTTTGACGTGCTGGTGTTTTTGACGGTGCTGGTATTGTTTCTGACGGTGCTGGTGTTGTTTCTGACGGTGCTGGTGTTGTTTTTGACGGTGCTGGTGTTGTTTTTGACGGTGCTGGTGTTGTTTTTGACGGTGCTGGTGTTGTTTTTGACGGTGCTGGTGTTGTTTTGACGGTGCTGGTGTTGTTTTTGACGGTGCTGGTGTTGTTTTGACGGTGCTGGTGTTGTTTTGACGGTGCTGGTGTTTTTGACGGTGCTGGTGTTGTTTTGACGGTGCTGGTGTTGTTTCTGACGGTGCTGGTGTTGTTTCTGACGGTGCTGGTGTTGTTTCTGACGGTGCTGGTGTTGTTTCTGACGGTGCTGGTGTTGTTTCTGACGGTGCTGGTGTTGTTTTTGACGGTGCTGGTGTTGTTTTTGACGGTGCTGGTGTTGTTTTGACGGTGCTGGTGTTGTTTTGACGGTGCTGGTGTTGTTTTGACGGTGCTGGTGTTGTTTTGACGGTGCTGGTGTTGTTTTGACGGTGCTGGTGTTGTTTTGACGGTGCTGGTGTTGTTTGACGGTGCTGGTGTTGTTTTGACGGTGCTGGTGTTGTTTTGACGGTGCTGGTGTTGTTTCTGACGGTGCTGGTGTTGCTTTCTGACGGTGCTGGGTGTTGTTTCTTGACGGTGCTGGTGTTGTTTCTGACGGTGCTGGTGTTTCTGACGGTGCTGTTGTTGTTTCTGACGGTGCTGTTGTTTTCTGACGGTGCTGTTGTTGTTTCTGACGGTGCTGTTGTTGCTTCTGACGGTGCTGGTGTTGCTTCTGACGGTGCAGGTGTTGTTTGACGGTGCGGTGTTTGCGGTCTGGTGGTATTGACGGTGCTGGTGTTATTTCTACAGGTGGTGTTGTCTGACGGTCTGTATTCCTGACGTGCCAGGTGGTGTTGGCTGGTTTCTTTCACGACGGATGGTGTCTGGTCTTATCACGTGCTGGTGTTGTTTCTGCGGTGCTGGTGTTATTTCTGACGGTGCGGTGGTGTTTGTTGACTGCTGGTGTTCTGACGGTGCTGGTGTTGTTTGACGGTGCTGGTGTTGTTTCGACGGTGCGTGTTGAGGTGCTGGGTTTTTGACGGTGCTGGGTGTTTGACGGTGCTGGTGTTATTGACGTGCTAGGTGTGTTTCTTACACGGTGCGGTGTTGTTTGACGGTGCTGGTGTTTCTATGCTGGTGTTGTTTCTGACGGTGCTGTTGTGCTTCTGACGGTGCGTGTTGCTTCTGACGGTGCTGGTGTTGCTTTCTGACGGCGCTGGTTGTTCTGACGGTGCTGGTGTTGTTTGACGGTGCTGGTGTTGTTTACTGTATATCACGTGCTGGTGTTTTTCGATGGTGCTGGTGGTCTTATCCACGGTCCCTGGTGTTGGCTGGTTTTCACGGTGCTGGTGTTGTTCTCTCACGGTGCTGGTGTTGTTTTGACGGTGCTGGTGTCTCTTCTGACGGTGTGGTGTTGTCTGGTTCTTCACGGTGGTGGTGTTGTTGTGACGTCTTCCACGCTGCAGGGTGGTGTTGTTTCTGACGGTGCTGGTGTTCTGCGGTGCTGTGTTGTTCTGACGGTGCTGTTTTTTCTGACGGTGCTGGTGTTGTTTCTGACGGTGCTGTGTTGCTTCTGACGGTGCTGGTGTTCTTCTCGACGGTGCTGGTGTTGTTCTTCACGGTGCATGGATGTTGTTTAGGCTGGTATATATCACGCTGCTGGTGTTAGGTGGTATTTCACGCTGCCAGGATGGTGTGTTGTATCTATCCAGGGCCAGGATGGTGTTGACTGGTCTTATTCACGCTGCAGGGATGGTGTTGGCTGGTCTACGTCGCTGCCAGGATGGTGTTGTTGGTACTACTATCCACGCTGCCAGGATGGTGTTGGCTGGTATCTATCCACGCTGCCAGGGTGTGTTTGTGTACTACTATCCACGCTGCCAGGATGGTGTTGTGGTACTACTATCCACGCTGCCAGGGATGGTGTTGGCTGGTACTACTATCCACGCTGCCAGGATGGTGTTGGCTGGTACTACTATCCACGCTGCCAGGGATGGTGTTGCTGGTACTACTATCCACGCTGCCAGGATGGTGTTGGCTGGTACTACTATCCACGCTGCCAGGATGGTGTTGGCTGGTACTACTATCCACGCTGCCAGGATGTGTTGGCTGGTACTACTATCCACGCTGCCAGGGATGGTGTTGGCTGGTACTACTATCCACGCTGCCAGGGATGGTGTTGGGCTGGTACTACTATCCACGCTGCCAGGGATGGTGTTGGCTGGTACTACTATCCACGCTGCCAGGGATGGTGTTGGCTGGTACTACTATCCACGCTGCCAGGATGGTGTTGGCTGGTACTACTATCCACGCTGCCAGGATGGTGTTGGCTGGTACTACTATCCACGCTGCCAGGGATGGTGTTGGCTGGTACTACTATCCACGCTGCCGGTGTGTTGGCTGGACTACATCCACGTTGCCAGGGATGGTGTTGGCTGTACTCATCCACGCTGCCAGGATGGTGTTGCTTACTACTATCCACGCTGCCAGGATGGTGTTGGCTGGTACCTATCCACGCTGCAGGATGGTGTTGCTGGTACTACTATCCCGCTGCCAGGATGGTGTTGGTGGTACTACTATCCAGCTGCCAGGATGGTGTTGTGGTATTATCCACGTGCCAGGATGGTTCTGGTACTACTATCCACGCTGCCAGGGATGGTGTTGGCTGGTTCTATCCACGCTGCCAGGGATGTGTTCTGGTACTTCCAGCTGCCAGGGATGGTGTTGCTACTACTTCCACGCTGCCAGGGATGGTGTTGCTGGTATACTATCCACGCTGCCAGGATGGTGTTGGCTTTCTACCACGCAGATGGTGTTGGCTGGTACTACTATCCACGCTGCCAGGGATGGTGTTGCTGGTACTACTATCCACGCTGCCAGGGATGGTGTTGGCTGACTACTATCCACGCTGCCAGGATGGTGTTGGCTGGTACTACTTCACGCTGCCAGGGATGGTGTTGGCTGGTACTACTATCCACGCTGCCAGGATGTGTGTGTACACTATCCACGCTGCCAGGGATGGTGTTGGCTGGTACTACTATCCACGCTGCCAGGGATGGTGTTGGCTGGTACTACTATCCACGCTGCCAGGGATGGTGTTGTCTGGTACTACTATCCACGCTGCCAGGGATGGTGTTGGCTGGTACTACTATCCACGCTGCCAGGGATGGTGTTGGCTGGTACTACTATCCACGCTGCCAGGGATGGTGTTGGCTGGTACTACTATCCACGCTGCCAGGGATGGTGTTGGCTGGTACTACTATCCACGCTGCCAGGGATGGTGTTGGCTGGTACTACTATCCACGCTGCCAGGGATTGTGTTGTCTGGTACTACTATCCACGCTGCCAGGGATGGTGTTGGCTGGTACTACTATCCACGCTGCCAGGGATGGTGTTGGCTGGTACTACTGTCCACGCTGCCAGGGATGGTGTTGGCTGGTACTACTGTCCACGCTGCCAGGGATGGTGTTGGCTGGTACTACTATCCACGCTGTGTTACTCGTGCCTGACACACACTTTTGTATTATTCACCAGTGTCCTGATTCCTAGAAATTTCCTCCGGTTCCAGTTTAGGAATGCGTGTGTGTGTGTGTATTTCTCTCTTAGTATGATAACACTTGTCTTAGTAATTTTTAATCTCATTAAACATATACATAAAAATAAAACCTTCTTAAGTATAAATGACACATACACACCCACACACACGGCTCATTGTATTTAAATTATTAAAATAATATCGTGCTCTTGAAATAAACACACGTTTTCAAATAACCGATGTCCAGATCATTAGTTTTGTTGCACATAATGTGAGGGATAAAACATATCAGTATTCCATCAGCTCACATATGAGGGATTTAAAATACATAATGTATTTCGTGGACTGGGCCTCACCTTGCATAACAAATGAGAAACGTGCGAGCTGCCGAAACGTTTCGCTTGCAAAACAGGTCTGGCCTTATGCCTTTTGAGACATCGGGACTGATCACCTCAGAATTACCACTAAGATCTCCAGTGTTATATTTTCCACTATTCGACTGAGAAACCCCTTTGCGCAGGCGAAACGTTGCGGAAGTTAAGATACTACGGTGTCGTATACGTGTCTTGTTCATCAACTTGGTACAGTATATTAATATTCGCTCTGTATGATAGAGCCGTGACGTAGAGCAGTCTGAAACATACGTTTGTTTACTTGAGGGGAGACTTTAAAAATCCCCCTTGAGGGCCAGAGTTTGAGCAGATAACCCAATCTGAACGTATCCATTCTTCGTAGCTCGTCTTTGATTAGGCTGAGGCTTGTACAGTGTCTTCCTACTCTACCCCCACAACTAACTGTAGGATCTCAAGGGATAACTAGGATCTCAGGGCTAACGAGGGACTTCAGGGCTGGCATAAGACGTCAGGGCTGACGTAGGACCTCACGACTAATGTATCTCAGGGCTGACGTAGGACCTCTAACGTAGGATTTCGGGAATGACCTGTGGTCAGGGGCCTCCGCCTAGTTAAACAAACTAGCAGATAATAATATTAATTTCTGTAATGTTTAATTGCAGAGCATTTATAATATTGATATTGCACATTATATTATAAATAGTTTCTGAAATTATACTGTACACGAGCAAAAAATAAATGTTAAAAATAAATTGTTGGACTATTATTAACTGCATTTCTGTAGCGAAAAAACTTTCTGAATTCTCTTGTATTAATAAAGCTAATCCACTCCAGGGAATAGTGTAGTAGTGCTTGCTGGCTGGCTGTTTTGATGATGCTGTCTAGCTGTTTTGGTGCTGCTGTCTTGCATTTTTGGTGCTGCTTTCTGGCTGTTGCTGCTTCTTTCTGGCTGTTGGTGCTGCTGTCTGGCTGTTTTGGTGCTGCTGTCTGGCTGTTTTGGTGCTGCTGTCTAGCTCTTTTGGTACTGTCTGGCTGTTTCGGTGGTGCTGTCTGGTTGTTTTGGTGCTGCTCTCTGGCTGTTTTGGTGCTGCTGTTTGGCTGGTTTGGTGCTACTGTCTGGCTGTTTTGCTTGTGCTGTCTGGCTGTTATGGTGGTGCTGTCTCGTTGTTTTGGTGCTACTGTCTCGTTGTTTTGGTGCTACTGTCTCGTTGTTTTGGTGCTACTGTCTGGCTGTTTTGGTGCTACTGTCTGGCTGTTTTGGTGCTACTGTCTGGCTGTTTTGGTGCTACTGTCTGGCTGTTTTGGTGCTACTGTCTGGCTGTTTTGGTGCTACTGTCTGGCTGTTTTGGTGCTACTGTCTGGCTGTTTTGGTGCTACTGTCTGGCTGTTTTGGTGCGGCTGTATGGCTGTTTTGGTGCTGCTGTTTCGGTGGTGCTGTCTGGCTATTTTGGTTGTGCTGTCTGACTGTTTTGGTTCTACTGGCTGGCTGTTTAGGGGTTACTGGCTAGCTGTTTGGTTATTGCTGGCTTTGGTAATTGAATATATTGGTGTTGGTTTGCTTTTTTAGGGAGTACTGGTTGGCTGTTTTAGGGGGTGCTGGTTGGCTGTTTTAGGGGGTGCTGGTTGGCTGTTTTAGGGGGTGCTGGTTGGCTGTTTTAGGGTGCTGTCTGTTTTAGGGTGCTGGTGGCTGTTTTAGGGGGTGCTGGTTGGCTGTTTTAGGGGGTGCTGGTTGGCTGTTTCGGTGAAGTGCTGTTTTGATGATGGTGGCTGGTTGCTGTGCTGCTTGCTTGCTGTGCTAGTGCGGCTGAAGGTAATAACGTTGTCACTGGTCATGTTATTGAGTGTTCTTCTTGTGGTGTTCGTGGAGTTGACTGTGGGAAATTCTAGTTACCTAAGGTTTGTTTACTGTAGTATTTCATGCCACTGCAACTGTGCTGCAACTGTGACTTCTGCTAACCCAGTCACTAGTTTCCTGGTCACCTGAACCACTAGTAAATTGATCACCAGACTCGCTTGCAACATTGATCAGCTCTGAGTTAATGTTTCTGGTAAGAACACACAAGACACGTATACTCGTTATTGAATCTAAATTGTCTATTTCTGCCTGTAGTGAGGAAATTACAGAACAAGCTTGTAATGAGACATGATTGTTAGGTAACATATTGTTTCTTCATGCTCGCTAATCATTTTACATTCTACATGCAAAACATTAATAATTTGAACATATTCATATGTTAAGAATTTGTATTTATTTTTCGTCCGAATCTGTAGCACCACAAAACATATGTACACAAATTTTCTCTACACAACCATAACCTTAGTTTATTTCGCGATCATAATGCTTGACTTAATGACTTGAGATGATAAAATGAAGATACCAAGATAGCCAAGCCTACTCCCGTCAGCCACATGCTACTCTTTTGTTTATCCTTTGCCGTTCTCTTGGGATTAATCCTTCAGCGTTCCAACATGGAAATACTGGAGGAATTTGGATGTGCTTAAAAAATGTTCTTGACTGTCCCATTCTAAGACCTTTTTACTCCTGTGATATTTACCGTATCTCTGTTTTTTATGAATTTTGAAAGAGTCCGAACAGTCATTATTCTAACTTAAAAGCAGTTAGGAACCACCTGCTCTGAAACTACACAGCTTCACATCTCGTCTCCTCACTCCCCTTGGCATGGAGTTACAACTATCTGATTCGTTACTTGAGGATGGCGTAGAGTTTCCCTATTGTAAGCAGTTTTAACAATTTTGTGTGTCCAGCCTAGTCTCTGGAAGCCTTATAGATGAGAGTCCTAAAGCATAATTTAATGGTGCTTATAATTTATGGTGGTTATTTTAACCTGGTATAAAAGTATTTATTTATGGTCGTTGCTTTTAATGTTTTATTTCATCCATATTTTTATTGTGTATTGTACAGACTTGTTTTCCCTAGTCTATGAGCACTGAGTGTCTACCACCGTCAGAGTGCTCCGTAAATATCACAATTACTAATATTCATCTGGTTCGATGAAACAATATCCATGGTAGCCGCACAGGATTACCAGATGGGCCGCGTGCGGGTTGGCGAGCCGCAGCTTGCACAGCCCGCAGTGATAATACGAGAGACTGGGTCACCAGAGGCGGGTCGCTGTGCTGGCACCCGACAGGTTGGGCAACACAAGGTCATTAATTATTATGTTCACTGTCATAGTTGTGATACGAGGAAATTATTTTATGGAAACTGGAAAATAATTGGCTACAAATTATATTGGACTGTGTGCAATGAAATTAATTTGTAAACATTTATCTTGTGTAAGATTGTGTGGATACATGTGGCATGTGGGTATGTAGGCACGTTTCTGATAAGTGAACACATGTGATTGTGGACACATGGTGTGAACAAAATGTGGGAAAGTAGACACATGTATGTATTTTGACACATGGTAGATAAGTGACCGCATGTAGCTTTGTACACACACAAGAGATATGTGAACACATATGGGTATTTGAACACGTGTAGCAACGAGGACACGTGTAAAATGTATATACAGCCCTTAAACAATAGTACAAACGTCTTGACATTTATTTCTTATTGATAATTTTATTAATGAATTAAAATAATTACCTATATTTCTTTAAGAGAATAATATTGATTTCAAGTTTCTATACAACTGTGTTATATAAAGATTATGGTGAAAAATTATTGAAAATGATTTCTGATGTACTGAAGGTATTGGGGTTTGATGCTTCTGATAATGCTGGTGCTGCTGCGTTGCTTCTATCAGTCTTGGTGCTGTTGCTGCTGCTTCTATCAGTCTTGGTGCTGTTGTTGCTGCTGCTTCTATCAGTCTTGGTGCTGTTGCTGCTTCTTCTGTCAGTCTTGGTGCTGCTGCTGCTTCTAACAGTTCTGGTTGTGCCGCTACTGCTTATATTAGTCCTAGTGTTGCTGCTACTGCTATCATTCCTGGTGCGTGCTGCTCCTCTTGTTGGTGCTGGCGGAGTTGCTGCTTCTGTAAGTGTTGGTGTTGTTGGTGGGGGTGTTTCTTCTCTCAGTACCTGTGCTTCTGCTGGTGCTCTTGCTTCTATCAGTACTGGTTCTCCGACTTTTGTCAGTAATGGCTACTGGCTGGTGCAGAAGGCAGTGTTGATTAGGTTCGTAATGACACGATTGTAAACAAACCATACCACGGGTGGGGTTCGAGCCCGCGGTCACAGAGTCTCAAAACTCCAGACCGTCGCGTAAGCCACTAGGCCAGCTAGCTTCAATAAGATTCATCCAACTAGGTATATTTCTACACCATAGGAAGGTTAGCATAGGCACCACTGTGTCCACAAATGCAAGTGGCCTAGTGGCTTACGCGACGGTCTGGAGTTTTGAGACTCTGTGACCGCAGGTTCGAACCCCACCCGTGGTATGGTTTGTTTACAATCGTGTCATTACGATTTCGTGAGTCATGTTGACGGCTTTGAGGGGGACTTGAGCTAGAGTTCGTCACGGCCATGCTAGCGGGAGATTCGTCTGTAAAAACTTGCATTTGTGGACACAGTGGTGCCTATGCTAACCTTCCTATGGTGTAGAAATATACCTAGTTGGATGAATCTTATTGAAGCTAGCTGGCCTAGTGGCTTACGCGACGGTTTGGAGTTTTGAGACTCTGTGACCGCGGGTTCGAACCCCACCCGTGGTATGGTTTGATTAGGTTGTCTCAATGTTTAGTCTTCCGGTAGTGTTGGTACTGAGAGCGGGTGTAGTGTTGCTATCAGATCTGTGGGTGCTGGCTATCAGCCTGGAGACACAGCGACAGAACGGTATTTTGGTACAGTACACAGGACATCTTCCACAACTTCGTCACTTACTACTTGCTATGAGTGAAAGGGGTTTTTGATTCCAGTAGGACCTTCCTTCTGAACGTCGTCGAGGTCTTTCACCGCACCTTCGAGAGTATTTAAAGCTCCATTTTCATACTTCAGCTTCATATCGTTCCAGACCGTGGAGCTGAACTCTTCTTCAGGCAGAGGTACTGACACCCTTAACCTATTCCTTCAAGGTAGATGGACTGATTACATCATCTTTACCTCGTCACTTCTGCTGCCTTCATTCCATTCTGTGTATTTGACTGAAGAAGCTTACTGCAAAATGCTTCAACAGTAAAGATACACAATTGTTATGCAATGTTTACGCCCACAGAAATATTTTGTGAAAGTGCTTCATGAAATCCCACTGTGGGCGAAACATCTCAAAATAAAGGTTTTCCCTGCTACGTGTCTTTGACATTACCACTTGTCGGTTAAAGTCCTTGTCTGCCCACTCACACTAGTGACTCTCAGGTGTAAGGTCGTGCGTGTACTCGTCTTACGGCTCTGAAGAGAACCATGTGGGTACACTAAGTAGCATCTCTCGTTTAGTCCACGGAGGATGGAGCCTGCACTACTCATTAGGCTGATGACCCACACGGGCGTAGCTTGTCATATATAATAATTTATGTTCTAAAGATAATTTATTTCACATAAAGTTTGAACTTAATGAATCAGTAATTTCAGAAGTTTGATAATAAATGGCCTGTGCTGCACTGAAGTTGCACAACACATCAGCAGCTGGACACTGAAATCACTCAATATGAAATGAACATCGTGCAAAATACATCCAGTGAAAAGCGAGGTACGAAGGGTACACTAAGAGTAAGCTCAATAAGTGTAAGGGAACTAAGACTCACACTTCCTTCGTGTTTAAACAGAAATACCAACAAACTTCTAGCTGTCTTCGAGAAGGAACTTGGCAAGTTCCTCAAGTCAGTTCTTGATCAGCACGACTTCGTGCGACTGACACCATCAGCCTAATAACCGGGGAATCTGGTCTAGGGCCGGACTGCAGGGGGCGATGACCCCTGAAATAGATTCCAGGTCGACTCCTCCAGGTAGGAAATATAAAAAGCTAGTTCCGTCAAGCTAGCTGACCTGGCAGTCGAGATGATGTCAACATGTGTTAACAATTTGACTGGTGGGCAAAAATTATTTAATAACGGCGGTGGGTCAACATGGCAGTATGTCAACCTGTCAAAACCGGAGGTTTATAGTCAGACGGGATGGAGGGGTGTGTGGGGGGTGAGGTGTTGGTGGGTTTGGGTGAGGGGCAAAGAAGGGTTGGAGTGTGTAGGGGAGAGGGGTGTTAGGTTGCGTGAGGGGGAAAGAACTGGGTTGTTGTGTTGGGTATGTGATGGAGTCTGTGTTAGAGAGGTGGGTGGATGTAAGGGATTTGTGTGGGACAAGGGTGTTCATGTGGGGGAGGAGTGTGGTGAAACTGGGGGAGTGGAGTATGTTTGGGAGCCGTTGAAAATGAATGCGAGCGTGTGTATGGTATGTATGTAAATGTATGTACAAGAATGCAAAACAAACACTGTGAAAATTATAGTGAACGTCCAAGTGCTTTTGTGATTTCTCACATTATCAAGGACATTATCACATGTCCTTGATAATGTGAGAAATTACGAAATCGCTTGGAAATTCACTATTTTTTCAAAGTGGTTGTTTTGCATATTGTGTTATCACATGTTTACTATTATCTTATTTTATGTATAAGAACGTACTATACGTATGTGCATATATATATATATATATATATATATATATATATATATATATATATATATATATATATATATGGGTGAGGGTGGAGGGGTCGCGTGTTTATCTGTAAACGTGAGTGTGTACTACACAAGTATTCATATAATTTTGTACTTGTATTTCAATGTCTGAATCGATTTAGTGACCACTTTAATGTACTATCTTCAAGAAAAATTACAATAAATTCAGTTATCATATATACCGTTTTAATAAATTAAGAGGGTAAGTGTTTCTTCTTTTTACTACTGTACTTTTCAGAGCTCTCAAAAAAAAATTTTCTTTAGCTAATATATTTTATACATATCTGGGTAACATGTTAACATTTATTCATGATATGACTTCATTTCATCTTAAAATAAAGCCTAAGCAATATTTATCTTGCACGGCCTAACATACATCTGCACAAACATCGTTAAACTTTTCACATAGCTAATGTAACAAGGCTTAGTATGTTAGCACTAACCCAACTGCCAGTGTGTTAAGACTTAGAATGTTAGCACTAACCCACCTGCTCGTGTTACGGTGTGATGCATCGAGTGTTTGCTCCTCATACAAATGTATTACGCAATTGTCCCAAAATTCACTAAAATATTTGTTCTCTCAAATACCACATTTTAGTGTTTTTTAAAAACTTGATCACTACCATCTGCACTAATTAACCCATTTCACCTTAATTTTCCTAATGTTTTATACAAAGCTTAAATCCCCTCACTCAAAGCCACCTAATTGTATACACAACATACAGAGGCAACCATCTATTAACTGTGTATCTATCATACTTTAAGTATGTTGAGCCAGAGACTCGTTCCCCTCAGTGCCCCCTAACTGCTTCACTTAAAAAATTTAATAAACATTTGTATTTCTAGCTTCTCTGTTTTCCCTTTTTCCATTTAACCATCTTATCTGTGGTAGTTGTAAATGCACATTGTCTTTCACACTATTACTACTCGTTCTTTCTTCAGAGAAACACTCTGTACTTAGTGTGCGGGAGGTAATGGGAGCGAGTCTGCCTGTGACTAGTGCTTGGATGTGAGGGTTTGGGTGGGTTTGCGTGTGTAGGTGTGTATAAATATGCATGTGTGCGGGGGAATGGGACTGGGCGTGCCTGTGTGTATGTGCTCACAGAATTGGGTTTGCGGGTCAAGACTCTGTCCCTGGCCCTGCCTCTTAAGGTAAGAATTAGGCCGGCATATACGGGTTTCTGGTCAAGACTGTTATACTTTTCAAAATGTGTATTAAGTTTTACTTCGACCTCATTATCAAACTGGTTTCACTTGATCACTCTGAAACTGAAGATAAATTTGCTAATGTTTCTGTGGATCATCTGTGTTCTACTCTTCCAATGCCTTCTACCTGGAGTCCACCTGGAGGGTGTTCCGGGGGTCAGCGCCCCCTTGCCCAGTCCTTGACCAGGTCTCCCCTGTGCTTCGCATTGTAAGCAGTCTGTCGCTGGCTTGGCTACTGAAACATTGTAGGTCATTTCTCTCCTGACCATTCTCTATGCCAAGGTTCTTTGATTTTGTAAAGCATCTCGCAGTTCAACCCGCTACGATCTGGAAACCAGTGAAATTGCAGATCTCATTACAGCAGCTTTTTTGAACGTGCCTTCTCAAGTGCGCAATCCATGCTGATGCTCCATATTCTAAGATAGATATAACATACGTCGTGTACAACATCCAGAAGGATTTTTTTTTAAATTTATGGAGACTGGTCAGTAGTGAGATATAGTGAAATGTGGAAAGCAGAATCCGCAGATTGTATGAGTGATAACATTCCATTTTCCGTAAATTAATCACCCCCCTGCCGACATACATATATATATATATATATATGTCGTGCCGATTAGGTAAAACTGGTCAATTAGCAAGAACTCATCTAAAATTCAGTCCTTTCTAAAAAAAATTCTTATACGTTTAAAGATATATTTTTTTCATTTATGTTAATGTAAGTATTTATAATTTTGTACCAAGAGAAACTTTGAAAACCTACCTAACCTTATTACAACAAGCGCAATTTAATTTAGCCTAACCCAAATAAATATATTTTAGATACGTTAACATTAATTTAATAATAAACAAACACAATGAAATATATTTTTTTCGTTATGTTCAGAATGATTTTGGCGAAATTATTGCATACACAAATTTTCACTTGTCTTATATGGCAAGGTGAGCGTTGCTATTTAAGCCAAAATCGCAAGTTTTACCTAATCGGCACGATATATATATATATATATATATATATATATATATATATATATATATATATATATATATATATATATATATAATATATATATACAGTGGACCCCGCCTAACGAGCACCCCGGAAATCGTACAATTATGTAAGTATAATATTGTAAGTGTTTGTGGAACTGTATTTTTGGGGGTCTGAAATAGACTAACCTACGTGACATTATTTCTTAAGGAAGTAAATTCGTTCGGTAATGGCAGGCTTCTGGAATGAATTTTGCTCGTTAGGCGGGGGTCCACTGTATATATGTATATATATATATATATATATATATATATATATATATATATATATATATATATATATATATATATATATATATATTTATTCTAATTGAACAAACAATATAAGTGTAATGAACACGTCATCGCAGAGTAATAACCCACATAAAATTAAATTGGAAATGAAGTGGTCTATAAAGTTCGATCCCCAACTGGAGCCTTTTTCAGCGGATATTCCCACCTCACTTTTTGTATCTGCTGAACAGAACACTAGTTAGGTTTCAAAATATACAGACCCCCTTTTATTTTCCATGCTTTTGTTTCCATGAGAGTTATTACCTAGCATTGAGAAGTTTTCGTTAAACTAATATTGGCTATTGCTATTATAAATATATATATATATATATATATATATATATATATATATATATATATATATATATTACATTTTTAACCAAAATTTACCGACTTGGCTACTTTTATCTCTCTACCTTCCAACGAGGTCATTTAGTCTTTCTGCCCTATTTCTTATTTTTTTTTGTCATGCGTTTAAACATTTTTCATTTTCAACTATTTTTTTTGGTGCTGATAAAACCACAACTGCGTTTTCACATTTTGGGGTAACGTATAGAAATATATTCAGTGTGAGGGGTGGATAATTTCGGCACCAGTTTGTGTATATATGTGTGTGTGTGTTTGCATGTAAATTCCAGTACGTTGGTATATGTATGGGTAGGCAGGAGGGCCGGTTAAATTTGGGTATCCCAATGTGTTTGCGGCGTGCAAATTTCAATACCCTGGTTTGCCGGGGCGGGGTGGCAATATATCGTTCAGTACTCCTGGGTATTTACCTAGGAAACATGACCAGCTTTTGTTCCCACCATGTAGTTTGCACTGTAGAATAAAGTAGACGCACGCTGCGAGTGTTACCACCATGTAACATAAAATGCTGTAGCCGCTCCCTGCAGGTTGCTTCACCATGTAGCCGCTCCGTGCAGGTTGCTTCGTCATGTAGCCGCTCCCTGCAGGTTGCTTCGTCATGTAGCCGCTCCCTGCAGGTTGCTTCGTCATGTAGCCGCTCCCTGCAGGTTGCTTCGTCATGTAGCCGCTCCCTGCAGGTTGCTTCGTCATGTAGCCGCTCCCTGCAGGTTCACCATGTAGCAAAAATGTACTATTTAGTATAATATAGTCGCATCCTGCGAGTGTACGCTTGTTGAAGGGATTACTGAGGAGTTATGTATAACATCTAATGCTGTTGTCTCAACCATTGCTGCTGGAGCCTGCTGCTGGAGCCTGCTGCTGGAGCCTGCTGCTGGAGCCTGCTGCTGGAGCCTGCTGCTGGAGCCTGCTGCTGGAGCCTGCTGCTGGAGCCTGCTGCTGGAGCCTGCTGCTGGAGCCTGCTGCTGGTGCCTGCTGCTGGAGCCTGCTGCTGGAGCCTGCTGCTGGAGCCTGCTGCTGGAGCCTGCTGCTGGAGCCTGCTGCTGGAGCCTGCTGCTGGAGCCTGCTGCTGGAGCCTGCTGGAGCCTGCTGCTGGAGCCTGCTGCTGGAGCCTGCTGCTGGAGCCTGCTGCTGGAACCTGCTGCTGGAGCCTGCTGCGGGAACCTGATGCTGGAGCCTTCGAGAGCCTGCTGCGGTAGTCTGCTGCAGGAACTTGCTGCGGTAGTCTGCTGCAGGAACTTGCTGCGGTAGTCTGCTGCGGGAACTTGCTGCGGTAGTCTGCTGCAGGAACTTGCTGCGGTAGTCTGCTGCGGGAACTTGCTGCGGTAGTCTGCTGCGGGAACTTGCTGCGGTAGTCTGCTGCGGGAACTTGCTGCGGTAGTCTGCTGCGGGAACTTGCTGCGGTAGTCTGCTGCGGGAACTTGCTGCGGTAGTCTGCTGCGGGAACTTGCTGCGGTAGTCTGCTGCGGGAACTTGCTGCGGTAGTCTGCTGCGGGAACTTGCTGCGGTAGTCTGCTGCGGGAACTTGCTGCGGTAGTCTGCTGCGGGAACTTGCTGCGGTAGTCTGCTGCGGGAACTTGCTGCGGTAGTCTGCTGCGGGAACTTGCTGCGGTAGTCTGCTGCGGGAACTTGCTGCGGTAGTCTGCTGCGGGAACTTGCTGCGGTAGTCTGCTGCGGGAACTTGCTGCGGTAGTCTGCTGCGGGAACTTGCTGCGGGAACTAATACTTTGGGGTAAAATTCCTGCTGGATGCTTGAACAATGCAGTATTTTTTGTAACTGTGGATCACGCGTGTTGCAAGTCGACTAAATTTCTGGCCGCCGAGTTCTCAACTGCGTAATCCTGGTTAATTGCGTCCGGTGGGTAAAAGAGGTTGGTGGAGTGGGTGGCGTGTGGAAGGGAGGGGATGGCGTGTGGGAGGGTGAGGTTCGTGTGTGGGAGAGAGATTGGTGTGTGTGAGGGAAAGGGGAGTAATGTGTGGGAGGGAAAGGGGAGTAATGTGTGGGAGGGAGAGGTTGGTGTGTGGGAGGGAGAGATTGGTACGTATGTGGGAGGGAAAGGGGAGTAGTGTGTGTGAGGGAAAGGGGAGTAATGTGTGTGAGGGAGAGGTTGGTGTGTGTGAGGGAGAGGTTGGTGTGTGTGAGGGAGAGGTTGGTGTGTGTGAGGGAGAGGTTGGTGTGTGGGAGGGAGAGGTTGGTGTGTGTGTGTGAGGGAGAGGTTGAGGGAGTATCTGATATTCATAGAACAAGAGAACATTATCAAAGTAGAGAAGCTTTGAACACCTTCATTGTCAAGTAGAATAGTTCAAAATATTCGCATCAGTACTGTAAAGGACAGAGACGAGAGCCCCTGGTAACCCTGGCAACCCTGGCAACCACAAAAGTTGGAAAATATTTTTTGCCAGGGAACACCAAATCTTTTTTTATATTTGTCAATGTTTGTTGTTTGTTCGAGTAAAAGTCATTTCCCATAAAAGTCAGAGAAATTAAATTTTGACACAGGGTTTCCTATCTCAGGAGCAAGTTTTTTTATGATAAATGACGTTCTTAAGTAATAATTTGGGAAATGGTGACCCTCGGGGGCAAATTCAGAAGTTTTTATCGAACTGTGTTGAACGGCACTTCATTTTAAATTATATATATATATATATATATATATATATATATATATATATATATTAAATTTTCATAATCATAATAAAAAATAAGATTTAATTGCCTCCTGACATGGTATGTGTAAGGGCATCTTTCCTCGGAAATAATACTAAAGGAGGGGTTCTTAACCGGGGTAGCCATACCCCTTGATGGGGAATTGGAACCAAATAATGGGGGTATGGACTCGATCTCTGAACATATTTTAAAAACAAATGTTGTTGGATTAGAAAAACCATCACCTGATCTGTTGCTAGATATCCATATGTAAAGTAAAACCACGTTATTGACATCTTTTGAAGTCATACTGATACCTAATAGGACCGGTGATGATTTCGACAGTTTGGCGAAGGGGGTATGGGGACAGATTGGACGATACGTTGGTGGTATGTAATCGTAGAAAAGTTAAGTACCCCTATAAGAAAATATTTTATTACTGGTAACATACATTAGAAGAAACTAAGTAATCCCGCGATAGTTACCTCCAGAAGATAGAATGCTATCAATGAGACTCCCAGCTACACTCTTCTTTGTTGTCACTCTTCATCGCATGCACAACTTTGAACCAAAAAAAGACAAATTTTTAGTATGTGACCTCCGAATTCCATCATGTGAAATGTTTGTCACGTGCTGTTGTTTCATTTAGAGGCTCCTGCTCTTGCTTCCTGGCTTGATCACACACACTTTCTTCTCTTCTTCGTTTCTTAAGTTTACATGAGTGATTCCTGTTTTTCCTCTGAGGAAGAGCTCGTTTTTTTTTTCTCAGAATGCCATAGATGGGCGTTTGTAACTCCCTATTGTTGCTCATGTCTTTCTTAGTTCAATTTATCTCTTCTGTCATTTCTAATTCCTTGTCTTTCGACGGCAAATACAATTCACAAATGTTGGTTTGGGCATGAACTCTTCCCTGTTTGTCTCTTTAAATCAGTACATGAAATATTCCACTTTGCTTTAATTAAAAAATATTAATGTACATGTCATGGAAAGGGCAGAATTCGAACCCATACCAGTCAAGTCTCAAAACTATCACGCCAGTGCCCTAACTAGTAGACCATGCAGTCTAGTAGTTAGAACACTGGCTTGCTAGTTTTAAGAACTGGCTAATCAAATTATCTACTTCTTTATCTTGTTAACTTCCATCGCTCAGTAGCATAAGAACATAGGAATGGAGGAACACTGCAGAAAGCCTACTGGCCCATACAAGGCAGGTCCTTATCAAAACCACCCCTATCCAAGAATTTACTCCCGTTCCCACGACTCCAATCAAATCCAGCCCCTCCCACTCATATATTTGTCCAATCCCCTTTTAAAGCTACCCAAGGTCCTAGCCTCGATCACCCTACTCGGAAGACCGTTTCACGCATCCACAACTCTATTCGAAAACCAGTACTTACCTATGTCCTTTCTAAATCTAAATTTATCCAACTTAAATCCATTATTTCTGGTTCTTACCTGGTTCTACACCCTCAGTACTTTATTAAAATCACCTTTGATTATGCCCATCATCCACTTATACTCTTCGATGATATCTCCCCTCATTCTACATCTCTCCAGAGAGTGAAGATTCAAGGCTCTGAGTCTATCCTCATACGGGAGATTCCTTATACAGTAAATCATTTTAGCCATTCTTCTCTGTATGTTCCTTTGTTTATCGAAATTCTATGCAGAGTTGGATGTACAGTTAGTACTATTACAACCATTCACATTCTGCTAAAAAAAATGTTTTTCTTGTCTAGTCTGGTCCTAGCTGTCTTTCTTATTTTCCTGATCCCACTTCTGGCTTTCACTTTGTTCCTCCTCGCTTGCGATGTGTTAGCCATCCATGACTGACAGAATCAATATTGCGTTCGTATTTATAAATTGTGAGTTTGCTGTGACGTAATCCAAACACGGTATTGCTTTACAATTTATTATTCTCATTTTCTGTTATTTTATATTGTCATATAACGCTGTCTATTGGCGAAGCTTAACTCACGTATAAATGAATATGAAGAGGTGTGGGTAGATATTTTATTAGAAAAAAATCGTATATTTGAGATGAAGTCAACTCTCTCACAAATAAGTGCAAGCCTAGAGGTGGGTAGAGAGTAAGGCTTACTGTCACTGTTCACTACCAAGACATAACTAAATAATGGAGATAGGTAACTGAACTTTGACGATATAAAAGGATGCCGTGTAGGTGACCTTGTGAGTACATGATTGGTGAAATGACGATATATAAAAAGAACCGTGTGTGTTGGACGGCCCGGCGAGGCGTTGAGTCAACATGGAGGTGGCGGGTGACGCTCTTCTCCTAACTTGGTATTGTAGTCTGTTTTGCCAAGGAAACTCTGTTTGCCTTCCCCAATGTTTTTGTTTGCTTTCCTGGGGTTTTGCATGAACTGAAGTCTCTATTGTATTTCTTGCAGTATTTCTATTCGTGCGTGCATACATTTTTTTTTCGAATGTATATTGATGATGGTGTATTTTGTCGTCTGAGTTTACTTTTGACATGTTAGGCGTCGTCATCAAGATAGCTTATAGTTGAAAGATTGGTAGTTTTATTTTTTCCCGCCGCTCATGAAAAGTACCTAATAGAAGTAACTTCAAACATGAAGCAATTGTCCTCTGAAAATATGGATAACTGACGTTGTAGCCCCTGGTGATAGACTCTTAATAACGTTATCTTTTTCGTATGTCGTGGGTTCATTAATAAATTATATAGCGAATATACTCTTATAAGAGTTATTAGGTATACTGAAGAGTTCGAAATAATGGGCCATTGAGAGCTGAAACTGCAGGCCTTGAGTTGGGCTAGAGCAGGGATGACCAAAATATGGCCCTCGGGCCATCTCAGACCTGCCAAGGAATTCTATCCAGCTCGCCATCGTGTCGAGCTATTAAGGAAAATTTATAGTTTCTCCAATTTAAGAAATAATTAATTTTTATTTGATTATATCCTAATAAGGTGATGATGTTAGTTTAAGCTGTCATGTCAGGAAGACCTGACAGTGCTAGAAGCACCTTACCGATTAATTTAATTCAGGGGTGAGTGCATGTCAGCATCGCCTGTGTTCCAGGAGTCGTTCCTTCAAGTGTGAGGCTTCTCAGTTTCGTAACGGTCCTGAATAGTTTGGGTAATGAGAGCAGAGATTGGTAAGTTTTTGACGAGAAATATAAATATAAGGATTTCCTATTGCTGAATGATATGAAATGGCTGTTATTATGCATTTTTCGTTTACTGTCATGACGAAATTCGATTCAGAACTGCAATAAGAAAATGGATGGCTGTATTTGGTAAGATTAGTCAGGAAACAGAAGAAGTGTTTCCTTACGGGGGTCTTAGTCATATGATGACCTGCCACTGGAGCTTTTGGTCATCTGACCGAGACCTTCTGATGGCTCACCGGTCCACCCTTTTAAAAATTAAGGTAATAATTATACCCATTAAGAAAAAGTATCCTTTGCCCGTGGGTTATAAAATGAAGGTACTGATTAAATTACTTATTTTATCTCGTCAGGTAAATGTAAAAAAGTTAGCTCATTTTTCAACATTACAGCCGATAAATGTTTATAAAGAAAATTTTATAAAGTATTTTTTGTTATTACTTGACTTAAACAACGAACTAGTGCGTAAATTTGAAGATTTCAAAATGATCGAATACGTAAATTTCACCTATTTTAAACAATTTCATTTTAACATACTTCCCTACATTAGATCAAACCTTATTGCCTTCCATGTTCCCAGGTACCTTTCAACCCCAACAGGTTTACCGCTTCCCCCTAAGTATAACAGAAAATGTACATACATGAAAGTGTGTAACCCGCAAAGTTTATTATCTAAGCAAGCTAAGCAATATCACCCACTAATCAAAATAATTGTTCATTCCTGAATTAGACAAAACTCTACGACATACTGATTTTGACTATGATGGGAGTGTTGATACTCTGAGACCTTAGTATTTACGTGTATAATGTTTGTGAAATGCAACAATTCACAAATAATCCACAATGCCATGACTCTAGCAATTCACAATGCTGTGGCTGGAACATTAAAATATTATTGATTATCCTACTTCAAATCACTTTCACTTCTCTCTTATTCACTGAAACTATTCTCCCTATTCTTTATCACCTACTCTTTCGGTGGCAAGCGTTCAAACCGAGACAGAACGTTTTCATTCCATAATTTCAAATTGATGGATTCAAGGCATGAATTTGACGTAATTATTCAACGTTAACAGTTTTACATCTTCCCCTTAAATCGAACATGATCACTTTCCATTTCCCTAAGGGCCGTATTGCACCGATGGGTTTACAGTTTTCTCCTAAATATAATATTGGTTTATCATCGACAAGTGTGTGATCCTCGTGGCATATCTAGGCAGAATGAGTTGTTGACATGGGTCGTCAGTCAAAATTGCACAATACTAGGCTGGAGACAATATTTGGCAATTTTGTTAATGTGCGTTTTGAATGCGATCTATAGAACCGCCGAAGACTGAAGCTTCGTTTTGTTTTTGTTTCTGCGAAATACCTTTAACTTAGTCATACCTTTAGAGTCTAATTTTAGGACATAATACGCAAGGTCTGTACCCGGTGTTAGTTTATGCTCATTATCTCAGTCTTATTTATTTACTTTGATTTTGAGGGACCTGCTCCTTGAAGTAAGTTCATTGTATTGTTTATTAATCTGAATAGCCTTTGATCGTGTACAGAATGAGTCCTATACTTAACATTCACCAGTTGCACAATACTCACGTTGGATACACTGACTATGACGTACAATATATCTTTGGTACCATTAGTACGATTTTTGTGTCGAACGTGTATTTTTAGCGTGGCATGTACTGTTCTGTAGGCTCGAGTAAATTTGTTTTTATTAAAATCTGTCTAATTTCGAGGTATTGTAATGAAACATTTCTCTATAAACTAAATGCCAATATAATCAACTTTATTTTTTGCAGAAAATTAAAAAATGCACTTTGTGAAGTTTTTGCCCTTTTGTTTGTGAGAGGTGTATTGAGAAGTGGTTGGTGGGGGCCTTTAACTGGCTGCCAGAATTTTTATTTTATTTTCCTTCTAACTTTTTATTTTTGTTTCGCTCATAACTCGACAATGCCCTATGGACCGTGTTACATAATCATTCCTGGATATCGTTTCTGTGAGATAACTGGAGAAAGCCTCTTCTGATCTGCTTCAAAATTTCAACACTGGCGTATCTAACCTGGAGGAGGATTGGTATTGTTGATGGAGTGTGTAGGTGCCATTTTGCCACTTTTAATCTCGAAATGGAACATTTTTATTTTGCAATATTATACTTTGCCTTGATACAGGCAAGGGGCTCTTGATCCAAAGAACTGGATTATTTCCCTTCCTTGAACCTGAATGTTTACTATTTCACAGGAGCTCTATGATCACTACTCTTTTAGCACTTTCTCCTGATATAAAATAAAATTGTAAAAAATCATCAGTTTTCAATGGCTGATTCATCTTCCAAAATAGATGAAACATTTATTATCTTTATTCTATGTAGATGAATTTTTGGTTACATTCTATGCAATAACGGGAGAATTTCTTCTGGTCAATATTAAAATCTTAGTGATGATGTGATTGCCTCAAAGGAAGCTTCGCCTTAGTTTCAGGTTGTGTAAGTTTTAATGTGCCAATTTTATTAGTCGAATTATTTTCTTTGAAATAACTTAAGAACATCTCTTCTGATCAGAAATAATTTATTTATTGACTTTATTGGGTTAAATCTACATAATGTTTTCTTTTAAGTTACGCCCAAGAGACCAGTGTAAAACAAATTATGTATCCAAAGCCTAAAACTTTCTTATTTTGTCAATTAATTACTGAAGCACAGCTCTATCTTAGAAAATTGATTTGATTGTCTCCAGGATAGGCCCCAGATTTCTTTTTTTTTTAATGGAAGAATTTTGGAAAAATTTAAATACTGTTTTTTATGAGATAATTTGTAAGTGTTGCATCCGATTAACTTCAGCCTACATGCTGATAACTTGATAATGCAAGTTCCCAGTGGCTTCATGTTTAATATGCTTTTGCATTTTGTGCCTTTGAAGGGGTTGAATTAGATTTGAGTGTCTCCTACTTTGCCATTTTTTTATTGAAAAAATTCGGATAATAATTTCCATATGATGACTTGAGAATACTTCTGATTCAGTTCAGATATTCACTTCTAATATTTAACTGCATTCCAAACTTTTACCGCACTGTGCATTATTCCAATTGCAAGCATTGATTCATAAGGGACTTGGGTTAAGCAATACCATCTCGCCTTCAGCGTTGGTGAAATGTTTCAACAATAAATATACCCAACTGTTGAACATGTGACTTACTCATCAACACGGTGATACCTTCCTCGGGTCGCGTGGCAACCAAAATACGTCTTGTTCAGGATTACTCTTTCTTTGTAGAAGACGTCTGCCTCATTGACCTTGTTTGGTCACATTCATGGTCATGCCTTCCAGAAGTAATGATTCCGATGGTCACTATCAACGAGCATCAAGCTGGAAAGTGTTCAGCTGTATGTGGGTGGTTGGCCTTTGCCTCTCCAAGTCATCACTATGCAGATGGTTCTCGAGATGATAGCACGCACCTCAGACGTGCTGCTGCTGCTATTGTACAGCTGGTGTGTCGCTGGCTGTTGCACCTATATTAAGCTTACTGCTGATTACTAGTTAATTAGGGACATGAACCGCTGTTTTTATGACCTCCACTGATTACTAGTTAATTAGGGACATGAACCTGTTATGACCTCCTGTTACTAGTTAAGGACATGAACCGCTGTTTTTATGACCTCCACTGATTACTAGTTAATTAGGGACATGAACCGCTGTTTTTATGACCTCCACTGATTACTAGTTAATTAGGGACATGAACCGCTGTTTTTATGACCTCCACTGATTACTAGTTAATTAGGGACATGAACCGCTGTTTTATGATCTCCACTGTACCTGTCAGGATCTCCGCTAAAGTTTTGGAACGTCTTTTAAGGGTATTAAATTGACTTTGCATTTTGGTTTTTGAGAAAGAATGCTTATTTTTATCGTGTACTTGTTAGCACGAATGGTTATATATATATATATTGTAAAGTTTTTGTTTTATACTTTATGCACGTCAATGTGCGTGGTGTGGGTAAGTACTTATGCAAGAATAATATGTAAAACAAATATAGATAAGTGATGAATGATGTATTGGTCATTCATCATTTGTGCAAATATTGAAACAAGTTTCGTTCCTTCACAATACAAATATTTCTACTACGTCGTTCAGTAAACATAAACAAGATTGAAAGTATATTCTGCGTAAAATACGTAGAAAGAGTTGAAAGTGTGTAAACACAGCATCGTAGCTCCTGAAGCAAACATAAAACACTAGCAGCAGTTAGCTGGGCAGACGTTCATTGTTTAGTGCAGAAAACAACGAGAAAACTAATGTAAATAGTCATGTGCAGCATTGTTTATAGTTTATATACAAATTTATACACATATTGTAAAAATCTTAGATATATTGTATCTGGAAAAAAATTCAGAACGTAAAGCAAATTTTAATATGAATTTGGTCTGGCAATTTATATATGTAATTTGTTAAAATAAATATTCTCCAAAAAATATTTCAAATACGAATTTACATGCTACAATGTTTTCCCGGATTATTTTTGTGCGAAAAATTGCATTCCTTGCACTGTTAGTTCTGCATATAATATTGCTTAAAGTTTTAATTTGCAACGTTGATAGTTGCATCATTCCTTACTCTAACATGTACATTGAAAAATATTTGATGTTTAATGGAAAATTTAGTCTTTGAGTAATTATTGAAATCGTCAGTATTTTTTTTTTTCACTGACCAAATTATTCAAATTCACAAATCGTACTTTACAGAGTACGAATTCTGACACTGATTTTTCTTATAAATCCTCTAGATATTTTCTTTTTTACCTAAAATGTACATCTGATCCACATGGAGACAGAAACGCTAAAAAAAATTAGTTTGATGTGTATATTTCCAGGTACAACTGAGGTCGTCCTCGGCAGATCTGACGAAGAGGGTCTCCGTCGGACTTCGAAACCTAAAAACCAATACTATGTTTTGATGTATTCAGTCATTATATATATATAATGTCGGGACGAATAGGTAAAACTGGTCAATTAGCAAGAACTCATTTAAAATTCAGTCCCTTCGTTAAAAGATACTATATTTTTTTCATTATGTTAATGAAAGAATTAATAATTTTGTTCCAAAAGAACATTAGAAAACTTACCTAATCCTACTAAATGTATTTTTGATAAGTTTATAATAATTTAATTATAAACAAACACAATGAAATATATTTTTTCGTTAGGTTTAGAATGATTTTTGGGAAATTATTGCATACATAAGTTTTCGCTTGCCTTATTCGGCAAGAAGAGCGTTGCTATTTAAGCCAAAATCGCATACATATAATAGAAGAAGAGCTTAAGGTTTATATCCTGAACAGCCTTGTATAAGTTAGTGTGCTGTAAATCATGAAGCAAAATATTAATACTCTCAGAAAATAAATTTAACTTGGCTAAATATTGATCATCACTCTGGGTGTCTGAGTCACCAGGACAACACATGGCAATAGTGTCTAGTTTTAAATTCTGGCGACGAATTATCTTATTTTTAGTCTCGTTGGATGTTCTTGTTATTTCTGAAAATTCCCAGGGAAAGCCTTGATGTTTCCAGCGAAGGGCACAGCGAAGGCCACGCTTCCCTAGCATCCCCTTGGTTGCGGTCCTGACAAGATGAGAAAGTCTTGAGAGGAAATTGACCTGGCAGTTAACGAAAGAGAAGCGATGTTAAATGGGGAAGAGGCACTAAAAAAAAATGAGCCTATTTCGAGGCGTTGTTAAATGTTGATGATGCAAGGGAGGTAGTTATCACGTGCATTGATACGGAAGAAAAATATCTGGAAAGAATATGAAAGAGCCAAAGGTGAAGTTAAAAACAGGTGGGTTTTATGGTTATGGAGTGATCGGTTTATTTATTCAAAATGTCCATAAAAGATTCATTGACTAAAAATATGTATAATTCCTGTGTAAGGGAGAAGACAATAAACGAGCGAGTAAGAACTACTACAGAATAAGTGTCAAGTAGAATCATTACAAAAAGAAGATTGAAGATCGACAAGAAAAAAAGGAAAGATAAGAGACGCGTTAACAGTGTTTACGTTCGTTCATACTAGTTAACAGTGTTTACATTCGTTCATACTAGTTAACAGTGTTTACGTTCGTTCATACTAGTTAACAGTGTTTACATTCGTTCATACTAGTTAACAGTGTTTACGTTCGTTCATACTAGTTAACAGTGTTTACGTTCGTTCATACTAGTTAACAGTGTTTACATTCGTTCATACTAGTTAACAGTGTTTACATTCGTTCATACTAGTTAAGTGTTTACATTCGTTCATACTAGTTAACATTGTTTATTTAAGGGTAAGAGACTTTTTGTCGCATTCATGGATTTATAAAAGGCATATCATAGTGTATATGAAAGTTATGTGGCAGATGTTGCAAATGTATGGGTTAGGTACTAGGTGACTATAACAGAGTTATGATGCGGTGAGTGAGGTTCAGGTTAGGGTATGACAGACAAGGAGACCTTAGACAGGTGTGTGTGATGTCACCAAGGTTTATTATATTTATAGATTAGGTTATAAAAAATGAATGATTGTGTTTATAGCTGTCACAGTTCGCCTCAGCCAATGTCACAGTTGTAAGAGACTGAAAAGAAATTGCAGTGCTTAGTAGAGGCGCCTGGAACTGTGTGTAAAAGAAGAAAATTAAAACAGAGTATTGAAAAGAGGAAGATTATAAGAGTAATAAAAAGTTCAGGCAATGAAATATTGGATATAAGACTGGAGCGAGTATGGAGGAAGTAAATGTATTTAGATATTTACAAATATACTTGTTGGTAGATGTGTGTATGAAAGAAAGGACGAGCCATAGAACAGTCGAAGAAAAGATGGTAAGTAGTGTTAAGGCGTCTGTGGAGATGAAAGGAAATGCACTAGAGCACAGTATTAACAATCCATTTTGAGGTTGGAGGAATGGGGTTTAAACGTTGAAGCGAGGAACCTGGAAGCAGTAACGTCATTGTTGAGAGGAATGTGTAAATATCAGCAAGTATTCGGATCATAGAAGTTAGGATTGTGTGGAAATGTACAAATACTATTGCAGAGGTGGAATTATTAAGGGTAGTTTCGGCATTTGGAGGGGATGGAGCAGAATAGGGTGACCAAGAGGATATATAAATCCTTGATGCAAGGAAGGTGTAGTTAGTCGTCCCAAGAAGGGTTGGAGGGAGACAGTCAAAGAGGGTTTTACTAGATATGGCTTGAGCACCTAACAGGAGTAGGTGAGCGTGATAGATCGGAGTAAATGGAGACGAGTGGGTTTCTTATTTTTTCATCTTGACATGCTACTAGAGTAACATTCATGATGGAATTCATAGAAAGCTGTAACAAGGGCTTTCTTCAGGAGGTAGGAAGTACAGTGGTTGTACTTTTGATGGATGGATGGGAAATGTTGCAGTGGAGAGGATTGATTTTATGTATTTGATGTTTATGCGCTTCTGGCTAAATAGATATGGAATGAATGATGGTTCATCTATGTATGCTATATATGTACATATAATTCTCTTCTTATCCTCCTCTTTCCCACTTCTCCCTTTCTATATGTGCGGCACAAGGATGTAGAGATGTGTTGGTGCCCTGGGATGTGAACGGACGGATACCGACCTGAGGACTGCTATAAGGAGTTTATTCCGTAGCAGACTTCTGTCTCGGTGACTTTATAAGCCACATACACAGATGGGTAGAGGCGGGCCCAGTGGGCCCTACGGAGTAGCAGCAAGTTATGCAGGACGTGGGTCTTTGGCTCTCTTCCTGCAACAGGAATCGTTGAGAGGAATCTGTGTCGAGTGAGGGTTGTTCCCACATGTCTTATCCATAGATACCTGTTTGTAAGTGTTCTGCCCCCTCCCCTCCTCTTCTTTCCCTCCCCCTTCCTTTGAATACCTTATGACGGGCACCTAACAGTGGAACAACACATTTTAACAGTTTGCCCACGCCTTAGGTCTCTCTTCCCTCACCGTACTTTTTATAACTTCCAGGGTGCCTGTAGGGATCTCGGGTGCCTGTAGGGATCTCGGGTGCCTGTAGGGATCTCGGGTGCCTGTAGGGATCTCGGGTGCCTGTAGGGATCTCGGGTGCCTGTAGGGATCTCGGGTGCCTGTAGGGATCTCGGGTGCCAGGGATCTCGGTGCCTGTAGGATCTCGGGTGCCTGTAGGGATCTCGGGTGCCTGTAGGGATCTCGGGTGCCTGTAGGGATCTCGGGTGCCTGTAGGGATCTCGGGTGCCTGTAGGGATCTCGGGAAACTTTTAGTCTTTTAATATTAACATCTTGAGATTAATTGATACTAGTCGACTTAAATTGGAATTATAGTATTAGTGTTGTATTCTTGCTAGTAGTGAACTTTTATTACTTAATTTTATCTTTGTGTGTTGTATATTTTGCACTGGCAAGTGTTGTATGAATTACTGGGTCAAAACATTCTTCAAATACCTAAACTACTTTCTTCTGCTCTTTCTCCCTGTTCCCTCCTCTGTCTTTCTTTCCCCTCTCCCCCTTCCCCTCTTCCTCTCTCTCTTCCCCTCTTATTTTTCCCTTCTATTTTTCTCTCCCCTTAATCTTTTCGTCTCCCCTTTCCCTTCTCTCCCTCTTCCCCTTCATCTCCCCTCTTCCTCTCTCTCTTCCTTTCTCCTTCCCCCTCTTCCTCTCCCAGTTCTCCCATTTCCTCTCCCCTCCTCCCTCTTCCTTCCTCTCCCCTCGACTTCCACTCCTCCTCCATCTTCCTCTCTTTCTTCCCCCTCTTCCTCCCCCTCTGTTCCTCCCCCTCCCCTCTCTTCCTCTCTTCCTTCCTGCACACTTTCCCTGATTACGAAACAAACCAGCAGTGGTGTTTTGTTTCTCCTGTCTTTGTTGTACTGTTTCTGTTAATCTTCCTGTGTTATTGTTCTGCTGCCCCACCTGCTAACCTGTTTCTCACCACACACCTGCTAGTAGGAGAGAATGAATGGGACGCCACGCCTGCTAGTAGGAGAGAATGAATGGGACGCCACGCCTGCTAGTAGGAGAGAATGAATGGGACGCCACGCCTGCTAGTAGGAGAGAATGAATGGGACGCCACGCCTGCTAGTAGGAGAGAGTGAATGGGACGCCACGCCTGCTAGTAGGAGAGAGTGAAGGGGACGCCACGCCTGCTAGTAGGAGAGAATGAATGGGAAGCCACGCCTGCTAGTAGGAGAGAATGAATGGGACGCCACGCCTGCTAGTAGGAGAGAGTGAATGGGACGCCACGCCTGCTAGTAGGAGAGTGAATGGGACGCCACGCCTGCTAGTAGGAGAGAGTGAATTAGACGCCACGCCTGCTAGTAGGAGAGAGTGAATGGGACGCCACGCCTGCTAGTAGGAGAAAGTGAATGGGACGCCACGCCTGCTAGTAGGAGAGAGTGAATGGGACGCCACGCCTGCTAGTAGGAGAGAGTGAATGGGACGCCACGCCTGCTAGTAGGAGAGAATGAATGGGACGCCACGCCTGCTAGTAGGAGAGAATGAATAGGACACCACGCCTGCTAGTAGGATAGAATGAATGGGACGCCACGCCTGCTAGTAGGATAGAATGAATGGGACGCCACGTCTGCTAGTAGGATAGAATGAATGGGACGCCACGCCTGCTAGTAGGATAGAATGAATGGGACGCCACGCCTGCTAGTAGGATAGAATGAATGGGACGCCACGCCTGCTAGTAGGATAGAATGAATGGGACGCCACACCTGCTAGTAGGATAGAATGAATGGGACGCCACGCCTGCTAGTAGGAGAGAATGAGACGCTTCGACGGCTATTAGGAGAGAATGAATGGGACGGCACGCCTGCTAGTAGGAGAGAATGAGACGCTAGACGGCTATTAGGAGAGAATGAATGGGACGCCACGACTGCTAGTGGGAGAGTGAATGGGACGCCACGCCTGCTAGTAGGAGTGAATGGGACGCCACGCCTGCTAGTAGGAGAGAGTGAATGGGACGCCACGCCTGCTAGTAGGAGAGAATGAGACGCTACGACGGCTATTAGGAGAGAATGAATGGGACGGCACGCCTGCTAGTAGGAGAGAATGAGACGCTACGACGGCTATTAGGAGAGAATGAATGGGACGCCACGCCTGCTAGTAGGAGAGAGTGAATGGGACGCCACGCCTGCTAGTAGGAGAGAGTGAATGGGACGCCACGCCTGCTAGTAGGAGAGAGTGAATGGGACGCCACGCCTGCTAGTAGGAGAGAGTGAATGGGACGCCACGCCTGCTAGTAGGAGAGAGTGAATGGGACGCCACGCCTGCTAGTAGGAGAGAATGAATGGGACGCCACGCCTGCTAGTAGGAGAGAATGAATGGGACGCCACGCCTGCTAGTAGGAGAGAGTGAATGGGACGCCACGCCTGCTAGTAGGAGAGAGTGAATGGGACGCCACGCCTGCTAGTAGGAGAGAGTGAATGGGACGCCACGCCTGCTAGTAGGAGAGTGAATGGGACGCCACGCCTGCTAGTAGGAGAGAATGAATGGGACGCCACGCCTGCTAGTAGGAGAGAATGAATAGGACGCCACGCCTGCTAGTAGGAGAAAATTAATGGGACGCCACGCCTGCTAGTAGGATAGAATGAATGGGACGCCACGCCTGCTAGTAGGATAGAATGAATGGGACGCCACGCCTGCTAGTAGGATAGAATGAATGGGACGCCACGCCTGCTAGTAGGATAGAATGAATGGGACGCCACGCCTGCTAGTAGGAGAGAATGAGACGCTACGACAACTATTAGGAGAGAATGAATGGGACGGCACGCCTGCTAGTAGGAGAGAATGAGACGCTACGACGGCTATTAGGCGAGAATGAATAGGACGCCACGACTGCTAGTGGGAGAGAATGAATTGGACGCCAAGGCTGCTAGTAGGAGGGGTGGACTGTACGCCAAGGTTGTTAGTAGGAGGGGTTGACTGGACGCCAAGCGTGCTAGTAGGAAGGGTGGACTAGACGCCAATCCTGCTAGTGGGAGTGGATGGACTGGACGTCACACCTAATAGGAAGAAATGACACGGAAGCCTCACTTGCTAGTGATTGAAAGACCACGCTTGCTAGTATGGGACAGACCCGGTACAGCCTTGGTAACTGGTTCCGACTATTGGTTTTACAGAGACACGTGAACACGAGGACATATTTACTAGAAAACATTTCGGTCCTGAGAACCTGATCACTTCTAACATGTTAGAAGTGATCACGGTCATAGACCCGAAATATTTTCTAACTGTCCTAGCAATGGCTCATATCTCTTAGCCTTAGTGAAAACACGCCTGCTAGTATGACTAAAGGGAAAGGGAGATACACGTGTTAGCAGGAAGCAAGGAGGGTCTAGTACACGTGCTACCAGGAAGCAAGGAGGGTCCAGTACACGTACTAACAGGAAGCAAGGAGGGTCCAGTACACGTACTAACAGGACGCAAGGAGGGTCCAGTACACGTACTAACAGGAAGCAAGGAGGGTCCAGTACACGTACTAACAGGAAGCAAGGAGGGTCCAGCACTCGTACTAAAAGGAAACAAGGGGCATCCAGTGCACGTACTAACGGAAACAAGGAGGGTCTAGTACACGTACTAACAGGAAGCAACGAGGGTCTAGTACACGTGCTAGCAGAAAGCAAGGGTCCAGTACACGTGCTAACAGTAAGCAAGGGGTCCAGTACACGTGCTAACAGTAAGCAAGGGGTCCAGTACACGTGCTAACAGTAAGCAAGGGGTCAGGTACACGTGCTAACAGGAAGCAAGGGGTCCAGTACACGTACTAACAGGAAGCAAGGAGGGTCCAGTACATGTGCTAGCAGGAAGCAAGGAGGGTCTAGTACACGTGCTAGCATGAAGCAAGGGGTCAGTACACGTGCTATCAGGAAGCAAGGAGAGTCCATGCACGTGCTAGCAGGAAGCAGAGGGTCCAGTACACGTGCTAGCAGGAAGCAAGAGGGTCCATACACGTGCTAGCAGGAAGCAAGAGGTCCATACACGTGCTAGCAGGAAGCAAGAGGTCCAATACACGTGCTAGCAGGAAGCAAGAGGTCCATACACGTGCTAGCAGGAAGCAGAGAGAGTCCAATACACGTGCTAGCAGGAAGCAAGAGAGGTCCAATACACGTGCTAGCAGGAAGCAAGAGGAGTCCATACACGTGCTAGCAGGAAGCAGAGGAGTCCAAGTACACGTGCTAGCAGGAAGCAAGAGAGAGTCCAATACACGTGCTAGCAGGAAGCAAGAGAGTCCAATACACGTGCTAGCAGGAAGCAAGAGGTCCAATACACGTGCTAGCAGGAAGCAAGGAGTCCATACACGTGCTAGCAGGAAGCAAGAGAGTCCAATACACGTGCTAGCAGGAAGCAGAGAGGTCCAATACACGTGACTAACAGGAAGCAAAGAGTCCATACACGTGCTAGCAGGAAGCAAGAGAGAGTCCAATACACGTGCTAGCAGGAAGCAAGAGGTCCAATACACGTGCTAGCAGGAAGCAAGAGAGTCCAATACACGTGCTAGCAGGAAGCAAGAGGTCCAATACACGTGCTAGCAGGAAGCAAGGAGTCCAATACACGTGCTAGCAGGAAGCAGGAGGTCAAACGTGCAGGCAGAGGTCCAGTACACGTGCTAGCAGGAAGCAGAGGAGTCCAATACACGTGCTAGCAGGAAGCAAGAGAGTCCAATACACGTGCTACAGGAAGCAAGAGGTCAGTCACGCTAGCAGGAAGCAAAGAGTCCAATACACGTGCTAGCAGGAAGCAAGGAGTCCAATACACGTGCTAGCAGGAAGCAAGGAGTCCAATACACGTGCTAGCAGGAAGCAAGAGAGTCCAATACACGTGCTAGCAGGAAGCAAAGAGAGTCCAATACACGTTCTAGCAGGAAGCAAGAGGAGTCCAATACACGTGCTAGCAGGAAGCAAGAGAGTCCAATACACGTGCTAGCAGGAAGCAGAGAGTCCAATACACGTGCTAGCAGGAAGCAGAGGAGTCCAATACACGTGCTAGCAGGAAGCAAGAGGTCCATACACGTGCTAGCAGGAAGCAAGAGAGTCCAATACACGTGCTAGCAGGAAGCAGAGAGGAGTCCAATACACGTGCTAGCAGGAAGCAGAGGAGTCCATACACGTCTAGCAGGAAGCAAGGAGGTCCATACACGTGCTAGCAGGAAGCAAAGAGTCAATACACGTGCTAGCAGGAAGCAAGGAGAGTCCATACACGTGCTAGCAGGAAGCAAGGAGTCCAATACACGTGCTAGCAGGAAGCAGGAGGTCCAATACACGTGCTAGCAGGAAGCAGAGAGAGTCAATACACGTGCTAGCAGGAAGCAGAGAGTCAATACACGTGCTAGCAGGAAGCAGGAGAGTCCAATACACGTGCTAGCAGGAAGCAGAGAGGTCCATACACGTGCTAGCAGGAAGCAAGAGAGTCCAATACACGTGCTAGCAGGAAGCAGGGAGTCAATACACGTCTAGCAGAAGCAGAGTCCAATACACGTGCTAGCAGGAAGCAGAGTCCAATACACGTGCTAGCAGGAAGCAGAGTCCAATACACGTGCTAGCAGGAAGCAGAGTCCAATACACGTGCTAGCAGGAAGCAGAGTCCAATACACGTGCTAGCAGGAAGCAAAGAGAGTCCAATACACGTGCTAGCAGGAAGCAGAGAGTCCAATACACGTGCTAGCAGGAAGCAAAGAGAGTCCAATACACGTGCTAGCAGGAAGCAAAGAGAGTCCAATACACGTGCTAGCAGGAAGCAGAGAGAGTCCAATACACGTGCTAGCAGGAAGCAGAGAGAGTCCAATACACGTGCTAGCAGGAAGCAGAGAGAGTCCAATACACGTGCTAGCAGGAAGCAGAGAGAGTCCAATACACGTGCTAGCAGGAAGCAGAGAGAGTCCAATACACGTGCTAGCAGGAAGCAGAGAGAGTCCAATACACGTGCTAGCAGGAAGCAGAGAGAGTCCAATACACGTGCTAGCAGGAAGCAGAGAGAGTCCAATACACGTGCTAGCAGGAAGCAGAGAGAGTCCAATACACGTGCTAGCAGGAAGCAGAGAGAGTCCAATACACGTGCTAGCAGGAAGCAGAGAGAGTCCAATACACGTGCTAGCAGGAAGCAGAGAGAGTCCAATACACGTGCTAGCAGGAAGCAGAGAGAGTCCAATACACGTGCTAGCAGGAAGCAGAGAGAGTCCAATACACGTGCTAGCAGGAAGCAGAGAGAGTCCAATACACGTGCTAGCAGGAAGCAGAGAGAGTCCAATACACGTGCTAGCAGGAAGCAGAGAGAGTCCAATACACGTGCTAGCAGGAAGCAGAGAGAGTCCAGTACACGTGCTAGCAGGAAGCAGAGAGAGTCCAGTACACGTGCTAGCAGGAAGCAAGGAGAGTCCAGTACACGTGCTAGCAGGAAGCAAGAGGTCCAGTACACGTGCTAGCATGAAGCAAGAGGTCCAGTACACGTGCTACCAGGAAGCAAGGGGTCCAGTACACGTGCTAGCAGGAAGCAGGAGGTCCAGTACACGTGCTAGCAGGAAGCAGGAGAGTCCAGTACACGTGCTAGCAGGAAGAAAGGGAGGGTCCAGTACACGTGCTAGCAGGAAGCAGGAGGAGTCCAGTACACGTGCTAGCAGGAAGCAGGAGGTCCAGTACACGTGCTGCAGGAAGCAAGGAGGGTCCAGTACACGTGCTAGCAGGAAGCAAGGAGAGTCCAGTACACGTGCTAGCAGGAAGCAGAGAGGGTCCAGTACACGTGCTAGCAGGAAGCAAGGAGGGTCCAGTACACGTGCTAGCAGGAAGCAAGGAGGGTCCAGTACACGTGCTAGCAGGAAGCAAGGAGGGTCCAGTACACGTGCTAGCAGGAAGCAAGGAGGGTCCAGTACACGTGCTAGCAGGAAGCAAGGAGGGTCCAGTACACGTGCTAGCAGGAAGCAAGGAGGGTCCAGTACACGTGCTAGCAGGAAGCAAGGAGGGTCCAGTACACGTGCTAGCAGGAAGCAAGGAGGGTCCAGTACACGTGCTAGCAGGAAGCAAGGAGGGTCCAGTACACGTGCCAGCAGGAACATATAAGGAAGAATGAACACTGCAACAGGCCTACTGGCCCATGCGATGTAGGTCCAAGTCACCTCCCGGCTTAAACCAATGACCCAATTAGTTAGGTCAGGTCACATTCACTTAAGGAAGGAGCACGGCATCAGACCTATTTGCACAAGCTAGTCAGGTCCATCTCACACCCACCCACACCCACTCATATTTATCCAGCCTATTTTTAAAACTACACAACGTCTTAGACCAGTGCTGTCCTATATCCTTCCTGAATCTGATTTTTTCAAATTAAATCCATTGCTGCGAGTTCTGTCTTGCCTAGATATGTTTAGCACGCTATTTACATTCCATTTATTTATTCCTGTTTTCCATTTATACACTTCAGTCATATCCTTTCCTAATTCTAGAGAGTGCAGATTCAGGGCCTCAGTCTGTCTCATAGGGAAGATTTCTGATACATGGAATCAACTTTGTCATCCTCCGTTTTCCAGAGCATTTATATCCATTCTGAAATACGGTACATGCACACGTACTAGCAAGGGGTCCAGTATAGGTGCTCCAGGGAAGATGTGTATTCTCCCTTGTCACCTCACGCTACACCTCCTTCATTCCTATAGACCCTCAGAACTTTGTCTCTCTCTCTCTCTCTCTCTCTCTCTCCTCTCTCTCTCTCTCTCTCTCTCTCTCTCTCTCTCTCTCTCTCTCTCTCCTCTCTCCTCTCTCTCTCCTCTCTCTCTTCCTCTCTCTCTCTCTCCTCTCTCTCTCTCTCCTCTCTCTCTCTCCTCTCTCTCTCTCCTCTCTCTCTCCTCTCTCTCTCCTCTCTCTCTCTCTCTCTCTCTCTCTCTCTCTCCTCTCTCTCTCTCTCTCTCTCTCTCTCTCTCTCTCTCTCTCTCTCTCTCTCTCTCTCTCTCTCTCTCTCTCTCTCTCTCTCTCTCTCTCTCTCTCTCTCTCTCTCTCTCTCTCTCTCTCTCTCTCCTCTCTCTCTCTCTCTCTCTCTCTCTCTCTCTCTCTCTCTCTCTCTCCCCTCTCTCTCTTCTCTCTCTCTCCTCTCTCTCTCTCTCTCTCCTCTCTCTCTCTCTCTCCTCTCTCTCTCCTCTCTCTCTCTCTCTCTCTCTCTCTCTCCTCTCCCACTTCTCCTTTTGCTCTACCTATTCAAAATGTACATCAGTTGTAGAACCATATTGTTAACAATGTTTTTCCTTGTCACATTCCATCACACAGGATGGTGCTCATACAGAATGTTTAGATTTGTTAGTGTGAGCTGGAAGACTTTTGTTAAGAAGTTGGAGAGGAAGAAGGGGAGAGGATGGAAAAAAGAGGGAGGTAGGAAGGGGCCAGGTGTGGCTGACCAGCACCCACTCATCGTGTCTACCTGCTGCAGCCTCCTTCACCATGTTCTTTCTCTGACGTTCTTAATTACTGCTCGTCTCTCCTCTCTATAGAAAGCGCCAATTCCAACACTAGCGTCCACTACAACAACCATCCTCCACCACCACTCTCCTCCACCACCACTCTCCTCCACCACCACTCTCCTCCACCACCACTCTCCTCCACCACCACTCTCCTCCACCACCACCCTCCACAACCACCACCCTCCACAACCACCACCCTCCACAACCACCACCCTCCACAACCACCACCCTCCACAACCACTACTATTACCCTCCACAACCACTACCAGCCTCCACCACCACCCTCCACCACCACTACCACCCTCCACCACCACTACCACCCTCCACCACCACTACCACCCTCCACCACCACTACCACCCTCCACCACCACTACAACCCTCCACCACCACTACAACCCTCCAAAACCACTACTGTTACCCTCCAAAACCACTACTGTTACCCTCCAAAACCACTACTGTTACCCTCCACCACCACTACTGTTACCCTCCACCACCACTACCACCCTTCACTACCATCCACCACCACTACTATCCTCAACTACTACCTCCCTTCACCACCACCCTCCACTACCACCACCAAATCCCACCCTCCACCACCACCACCAAATACCACCCTCCACCACCACCACCAAATACCACCCTCCACCACCACCACCAAATACCACCCTCCACCACCACCACCAAATACCACCCTCACCACCACCACAATACCACCCTCCACCACCACCCAAATACCACCCTCCACCACCACCACCATCCACCCTCCACCACCACCACCAAATACCACCCTCCACCACCACCACCAAATACCACCCTCCACCACTACCACTCTCACCCTCCACCACCACCACCAAATCCACCCTCCACCACCACCACCACCAAATACCACCCTCCACCACCACCAAATACCACCCTCCACCACTACTATAACAGAGGTGAGCTGAACTTTTGACTTGGCAGTGACGACGTGTATTCTTCCTGCCCAGTATTTACCTCTTCTAGTATTTTTCTCTGGCAAATAAGTCAGTAGACTGGTGAGGAGGGAGAGGGAGTGAATGAGGACACATGGGAGGAGGTAAGAGCTGAGGAAAGGGAAGGGAGGAGAGAACAGAGGGATACTAAGTAGTAAAGGTGACAACAGAGAGAATAGATGGTTTGTGAGAAAGGTACACCATCAGTGAGGAGCATCTTGATGTATGTAATGATGGTGAGGGGCAGTAGCATTAGCATAGGTGGGTGGAGGGTGGGGGTAGGTGTGTGGGTGGAGGGTGGGGGTAGGTGTGTGGGTGGAGGGTGGGGGTAGGTGTGTGGGTGAAGGGTGAGGGGTAGAGGGTGTGTAGGTACAAGGTGTGTGTGTGTGGTTAGATGGTATGTGTAGTGGTAGAGGGTGTGTGGTTGGGGGATAATGCATGTGGATAGATTTTTTTTTGGGGGGGTAGAGGGTGTGTGTTTTGTAGAGGGTGTGTGTGTATGTGTGTGGGTTTAGGGTGTGTGTGTGTGTGTGTGTGTGGGTTCAGGTTGTTTACCTCCTCTGCATTCTCCCCTTCCTCGTCAGTGTGTCCTCCTCTTTTCGTCAATCATCCCTAACTCGTCTTTTCTTTAATCTTCTCTGCCTTCTCTTTTCGTCAATCTTTCCTGCCTCCTCTTCCTTGTCATTCTTCTCTGCCTCTTTCTCTTCAGTATATTCTTCCTCAGTGGCATCTTCCCACATCCTTCCCAAGCGTTCCTCCCTAACTAACCTCTATTTTTCCCCTTGAGTCCTTCTAACTGCTAGCCTCGGCCACACTTTCTTGTGCCTGCCTGTGTGGTGTGTCCAGAAGCCCTCCTGAAGGTACCATTCATACCACTCCTGACACTCGGGCCTCCTGAAGCCAGTTTATCTCACTCCCGATAATGACCGCCTGAAATCCCAGGTGATGCCTCCATTCATACCGCTTCTGACGCACTCCTTGCCTTTATAAATACCTTCATCTTGACCGCAGCTGTTGTCTCTGTGGAGGTGTGATGCCCTATAACAGGTAAACAATTATTACTGTAGCCACCATGTTGTTGTGCGAGATGATCTGCGAGTGTCGGTAAACAATTTAAGATGTGGTTGTGTTCGCCCTGGAATGTGCAAGTGGAGCAGTAGGTGTGCTTTCACATAGCTGAATTAGAGGGCTGGCGTGTACTCGCTTAACTGTTTTCTATGGCTGGCGTGTACTCGCTTAACTGTTTTCTATGGCTGGCGTGTACTCGCTTAACTGTTTTCTATGGCTGGCGTGTACTCGCTTAACTGTTTTCTATGGCTGGCGTGTACTCGCTTAACTGTTTTCTATGGCTGGCGTGTACTCGCTTAACTGTTTGCTATGGCTGGCGTGTACTCGCTAACTGTTTTTTGGCTGGCGTGTACTCGCTTAACTGTTTTTTATGGCTGGCGTGTACTCGCTTAACTGTGTTTTATGGCTGGCGTGTACTCGCTTAACTGTTTTTTATGGCTGGCGTGTACTCGCTTAACTGTTTGCCATGGCTGGCGTGTACTCGCTTAACTGTTTGCCATGGCTGGCGTGTACTCGCTTAACTGTTTGCCATGGCTGGCGTGTACTCGCTTAACTGTTTGCTATGGCTGGCGTGTACTCGCTTAACTGTTTGCTATGGCTGGCGTGTACTCGCTTAACTGTTTGCCATGGCTGGCGTGTACTCGCTTAACTGTTTGCTATGGCTGGCGTGTACTCGCCAAGAAATGTTTGGCTTCCCAGCTTCTTTTCCTTCATCACATTAACAGTATTTTTTCATATATGTTGAACATCCACTCACATTCTTCACCTCTTTTAGTAATTTATACCGGCTCTCTGCATACCTATAGTTATATAAATGTATTTTAGAATTTCTATTTCTTTTTTAGCTTTGTGTTGTGGCTCTGTGATGAAAATATCAGTAAATTCCAGTTGTGTGTGCGGAATAAGTCCTCCTAAGTGATCATAATCCCCAAGTAATAGCATCGCCGGTGCTGATGAAATAAAACTTGTGGCGCTCCCGTAGCTCTGAATCCTTAGTGAAATACTTGACGATGTCTTCATTACTCTACTGACACCTACCACACTGTTAATGCATCTAATTTTGTTTAATCGAAATTTTTAGCAGTCGCAGTGTACTTGATGCATCACGCTACGTGTTTCTTGCGTTTGGTGAGGATAGTTTTTCCAAGTATTCCTTCATCAACCCGAGTGTCGGCTCCTGAAGCTTTTCTTCGTAATTAATATCTCTGCTCCTGTGCAGTTTTTTTGTTTATCCTTTACAGTTTTATCTGCTTCGGTGTGGCAGAATGGAGCGCAAGAATTACGAAGATAGTGTACATGTTCAAACTCGTGATGGTACCACTAAAATTTACCAGCCTCGCTGCTGATGTTTATCCTCGGGAGATGAATTTGGTGTGGAGTAAATGACATAGGCAGAGCAAAGCTTTTGTTGTAACTGCGTTGCACTTCATGTTTTATAAAGCTTCCCACAACAGCTTGTTCTACGTACGTTATTTACTCCATCTTAATGTTGTCTTCCTCCTGAGAGGACATTTTCTCATGAACGTTTTACATTTTTAATCTCATTATGCCCGGGCGTTGCCCCAGGCATAATAATAATACAGTTTTGCAAATAAAGGAATGTTCTCTGTACTTGCGTCTTTGTTCATATACCTCTTGGTTTTACGTGCTCCACACACTGGGTTAGTGGTAAATGAACCAAATCATTATGTCAACTCCTGTGGGAACTTTGTAAAACTACTTAATCTGTCTCTTGAGATACTGAGCAATATTGGACTCTCATTAATCAATATAAACGCTGGTGATTTTTCTTGATATTATTTACAACAGTAGTTATCACTGCAAATACCTTATGATTACATGTTTGCTGTTAGGTGAATGTGAACTTCAGCTCACAATCTCCTGTTATTGTGCTAATACTGATGTGCCTGACGCTACATATGTTGTTATTACTAGCGAATCTCCACCACCGCTAAATATAATAATTGACGAGGCTATGTGAAAGTAGTTCACAGACATGAGTTACATGGGAAGCCAACGTGTGGCCGCAGTGGTATTACTTACTTAATAATGTAGCCACACTGGCATTACGAAACTAACACTGTGTGGCCAACGTGAGACAATAATGGTAGCCAGACACTGTAGCTACAAAACTCTGTGGCCAGTGTGAGGCCACAACGGTAACACGAACCAAACATGGGTAATGCTATAGGGTGAAACAGTCGGAGCCTTGGCCACTCTCAGCTGAACAAATAGCACTGGTAAAATTACAGTTCTTTTGAAACCTTAATCTGTCATTGGCATGTGGATTTCAACACAAGGTTGTTAATGAGATTTTTTTTTTCATTGACCAATAAAATACAAAGTTCCATTTTAGGCTGGATAATAAATAAGATAGTATAAAATTAAGTTTATTGTAACACACTTGGTCAAGCATAGTCGGATTAGTTTACATATTACAGCCCCTTCAGATGGAAAAGGGCTCTGGGTCCAAGGAATTCGAGGTACTCTTCCCATCTTCGGATCAGACCCGATTACCTACCAATTATCAGGCGCTGTATACCCCCTACGTGGTATTCCACGTGAATATTGCGTGAAATAACAAATAATAATCTTTTTTAAAAGGAGGCCACATGCAAGTAATCCCGAGATAAGTGTAGGTATTTGAGCAAGTTTTCTTATTCCTGTCTTCCCTGTTCACTTAGCTGTCAATACGTACCTCGGTGTTTGTTTACTGGGCTTAGAAATGAGCTGAGACAAGATAACAGCTTTTAAACTTTAAATTCGACGTGGCAAAATAAAAAGTAGCGACTACGTAGAACGAGAGATTAAATATGAGAATGACGCTAACACTAATGGTTAATGGAGCCAGAACTCCCAGGAAGTTTCTCACGTACCAAATCACAGGTGAACTCGGTCATTACGTGGACGATGTGTGATCATCTGTGGCCAAATTCATCTGTTGGTGAGAGCTGAGTAACAGAAAATTGCAAAGTGTATATGGGACTCAAACACCCAACCGTGAATTCACGCGGCCAGCGGCTTCAGTAAAACTGTAACAGTGCTGCAGTGTGGAGGCGTCTCTGAAGCCTCTTATCGTTAGATTCAGGTTTAAAAGTCTTGTTCATTTGTGGTCCAGCCGGCAAGATGACAGACTTGTGAATTCGATATCAAGTTAGTATCCCGAGTATGTTGTTTTTTTCTGTGTACAGCTTGTCTGCTGGTTGCTTATTCCCACGTCGACGAGTATCGACAAGCATCGTGTAGGCGACACAAGACATGTCGACAAACTCGTATCCACGACAGATAGGAGCTGTCTCCTCCATGTGCCTCGTGCCGCGCTGTCACCCATGTCCACTCCATAGCAACATCTGCCAAAATGAAAAAGATATTAGGACAGGACAGGTTATACACCCACATGTACAAACATTTTATCTCAAACCATAGGAGGGTTCGAACCTACGCACCCTGACTGGTCTGAGATCAAATGTTTGCAAATAATTTACGCTCGTAGGGAATTGTTACGCACGCACGTTGGGGATTGTTACGCACTTAGTTTGTTAAGTTACACACTTGACAATCTGCGTAAATCCCAGTTTTTAGGGGTTAAAGTTTTTCTGGTAGTAAGGATAAATAAGTGAAAGAGCATTAAAACCTTTCGCTCAGAGAGATCTTATCATAATGTTTCGCTGATTAGGAGCTTTAGCGTAGCATTTCGCTCAGGTAGAGCTCTGTTACAATGTATCGCTCAAAGAACTTTTATTATAGTTTCGCCCAGGGAGAACTTTATCATACCATTTCACTCAGAGCTTTATCACAGTTTCACCTAGATGTCTGCCTGTGTCACCTAGGTGTCTGTCACCTACATGTCTGTCACCTACATGTCTGTCACCTACATGTCTGTGTCACCTACATGTCTGTGTCACCTACATGTCTGTGTCACCTACATGTCTGTGTCACCTACATGTCTGTGTCACCTACATGTCTGTGTCACCTACATGTCTGTGTCACCTACATGTCTGTGTCACCTCCATGTCTGTGTCACCTACATGTCTGTCACCTATATGTCTGTGTCACCTACATGTGTCTCCTACACAACCCGCACATATAATTGTTCCAGTCACGGTATTGTGTCTTTTTGTTATTTATGTGTCACCTATATGTCTCCTCCACTGCCAGACCTCACCTTCCTATTTACATAATTAAGTTAATATAAACAAAACTAACCAAGCATAAATAATGTCTAACTTTGGCATCTTTTGAAATAGTGCAGAAGCTGTTTATAATTAATAATAAGCTGGTAAACTAAGCTTGCGGTCTGAGGCAGTTGCTAGCCCAGCCTGCAGCAGCAGCATCGTGCAGCAGGAGCAGCAGCAGCAGCAGCAGCAGCAGCAGCATCGTGCAGTAGTAGTGTATCAGCCACCGTATGTGAAGGCTCCATCTATTGCTTTAATGGAGTCGGACTGAGGCAGGCGAGCATTCAGTGCAGTTAGGCAGGCTGGCTGTTCGGCAGACTGGCTGACTTGCTAGCAGGCTGGAGACCGGGCAGGTTGTTAGAGCGACAGGCTGCTGTATCAACAGGCTGCTGTACCGACACTCATCATCGCGTGGAAACAGTCTTGAGCTGGAGGTATGGAAACGCTTGTAACTGCATGAATTTTGACCGTCACTGTGACAGGTATTGAGGTACAAATCCTCATTTTAAAGAAATTTTGTTCTAAAAATCTATGAAAAAAAATCCGGTCGTTTAAGCGCATGAAGTACCTTCATGTTCTGGGAAGTGTATTTCAATGTTTTTGTTCAGGGAAGTGTATTTCAATGTTTTTGTTCAGGGAAGTGTATTTTAATGTTTTTGTTCAGGGAAGTGTATTTCAATGTTTTTGTTCAGGGAAGTGTATTTCAATGTTTTTGTTCAGGGAAGTGTATTTCAATGTTTTTGTTCAGGGAAGTGTATTTCAATGTTTTTGTTCAGGGAAGTGTATTTCAATGTTTTTGTTCAGGGAAGTGTATTTCAATGTTTCTACACAGTTGCGCTACAGCGTAATTAATCTTATTGCGAAAATACTTTAGGGAATGTATTATTATTATTAAAAAAACTCTAAAGTATCCCAGATTAGGTTAAATATTGCTTAGAATTTTATTAAAAAAAAGAACAGCTTTAATTAAATTAACGATAAACAGTTATATTGTAAAAGGAAAGTTAGAAACATTGGTGTTGTGTTCATTGTTCGTGTTAATATCGAAAATGAGTCCAAATTTAATTCAGGAGGAAAAAAAAATATTAGAAAAGTTACATCGGAAAAATAGGTTTCCAGAATATTTTTCAGCACTACTGTTTTTTTTTTTTTTGGGGGATTGCTCTGGAGCACCGTGAACTTTGCTCCTTAATTTTTGTGTTTACAGGAATTCAGTGTTTGGCCTCGCCGACCTTCCTGACCCGAGTTATCCAGCCTCGTCCAGCCCACTACCTTTGTCGAGCCCCTCCCTCTCCCACTATTCCTTGAGAATTTTTGAAATCAAGAATGCTCTTGGAATTTCATTTCCCTTCTTTGTGCTCATAATACTGCATATTAAGATATCGTTTTCCATTATATGTACAGTATATATAAATGCATATATGCATTTGCAACATGCAGCATATAATATATATATATATATATATATATATATATATATATATATATATATATATATATATATATATATACCGATCATGGAAAAAATTGCCAACATAATGCTCACCACCGCTTCAGGAAAGGACAAAGCTCGTCTCCTAGCATTGAACGCACCACATTCGGATTGGTGTTGCGCTTCGCCTAGCCGCCCCATACTCACCGAACATAGGTGTATTTGCGGCAGGGCGACGGCTGATCAATTTCAGACTTCATGGTCTCGTGTCACACATCAGAAGGGAAGTATGCTAGACATGAGGAGGTCAATGACATCATAAAGAGAAGCCTCGCCACAGCCCGTTGCCCAGCTCAACGGGAACCCCAAGTGCAGAGGTCTGATGGAAGTCAAAAGCGTCCTGATGGAGCCACTATGCTACCCTGGAAGGATGGTAAGCAGATTGCTTGGGACTTCACCTGTGCTGCCACAATGGCAGACACCTACTTGCCATACTCCGTAGCCGAAGGGGGTGGAGCTGCCAGCCACAGGGAGACCCAGAAGACTCGCAAATATGAAGGCCTTCCCCCTTGCTATAACTTCATCCCAATAGGGTCGGAGACCTTTGGAGCATGGGGCAAGTGTGCTCTAAAGTTTCTCAAAGAGCTGGGTGAAAAACTCATCATAGAAACCAATTACCACAGGGTAACCAGCTTCCTCTTTCAGAGACTCAGTGTTGCGATCCAGAGGGAAAATGCTGCAGCATTCTGGGCACGCGGCCCACTGCCGGGGAGCTGGACGAAGTATTTGACATGTAGCTCTGAGTTGTTATCTATGTTGTTTTACTCTCTATTGTATTCTTGTCAATGTATTTTGTCTTGAAATAAAGTTTATACACAGTCAAAAGATGGAGTGGTAGGGGAAGTGGAATATTCAAATGGCTTCAGAAAGAAATCTAAGTATTCTCCCTTGAAGCCTTTTTATCCACTTCTCCGAGGCTATGGGTCCCACAATGTACATCAGAGGTGGACCCCATCCTATATTTATATATATATATATATATATATATATATATATATATATATATATATATATATAATATGCCGAAAAAAATTGGTCAATTAGTAAGAACTCGTTTAAAATTAAGTTCATTCTAAAAAATTTTTTTATACAATTAGACATATTTTTTTTCATATGTTAATGTAAAAATTAATAATTTTTGTACCAAAAGAACCTTAGAAAACTTGCCTAACCTTATTATAACAAGTGCAATTTAATTTAGCCTAATCCTACTAAATATATTTTAGATAAGTTTACAATAATTTAAAAATAAACAAACACAATGAAATATATATTTTTTTCGTTAGGTTCAGAATCATTTTTGCGAAATTACTGCATACACAAATTTTCGCTTGCCTTATTCAGCAAGAAGAGCGTTGCTATTTAAACCAGAATCGCAAGTTTTACCTATTCGGCACGACATATATATACTGTGTGTGTGTGTGCGTGCGTGTGCGCGCGCGCGCGTGCGTGTGATACTGGTTTGCATTAAGGAAAATTAAGGCACGTGTTGCTTATTCTGCTGCTGTATGTATACGAGGGAGATTAGACAAGCTTCTCTTGGTAATAGTGTGAGCATGAAGGCAGTTTTGCAGGTCATGGTCATAGTGTGAGCATGAAGGCAGTGTTGCAGGTCATGGTCATAGTGTGAGCATGAAGGCAGTGTTGCAGGTCTGGGTCATAGTGTGAGCATGAAGGCAGTATTGCAGGTCTTGGTCCTAGTGTGAGCATGAAGGCAGTGTTGCAGGCCTTGGTCATAGTGTGAGCATGAAGGCAGTATTGCAGGTCTTGGTCCTAGTGTGAGCATGAAGGCAGTGTTGCAGGCCTTGGTCATAGTGTGAGCATGAAGGCAGTATTGCAGGTTGTTGACTACTGTGTGTGGCGAATATTACATCTTTAAAAATTGCTGCCAGAGAAAATCATGAAAGACTAGTACCATTCTTTAGCAGGATACATTTATTGTTTCATCTTTAATAAAATATTTTTTGCTAATTTAATCTGTAGGATGTATGAGTTCTAGTTATATCTTACATTTGCACACTTGAAATATTATGCCAGTTATGGATATGTTGTTTTAAAATTGTTTAGGTCTCCTTATCTTATATTTAAGATTTGTAGAAATAATATAATACATTGTATTATAATACATTGAAATATTAATATACTCAGACTTGAAGCATTTAGGTCAGCCAACCATATCTAACTCCTACGCTCTCTATTTTTGCTTATGCCGTACATATGGAAACACGAGACTATCTGTCTACCTAGAATCAGTGCAAATTGCATCTACTAACAATGCACTTAAATTGTCAGGGGTGTGAACCATGACCTGGCTTCACAACGAGTTGGTCACTTGTGCTCACTTTCCAGTGACTACCCTCGTGTGGTGTTCCTGTGCGAGGCGCTAATGGGAGGATAATTTAATTCTGATGTATATATTATGCTTAGAGTTCATCTACTGGAACACCATAACTAGCAGTCTTGTAGACATCGCCAAAATATTTTTAACCTCTAAGACCATGCTGTAGTTTCATGTTCACGTTACCAGGTACTTGTTTCCTTCTCCAAACCAGGCTGATATCGATGTCACTAATGATGGACCCACTTATTTCTTTGGCTTTCTTGAACTTTTCTGTGTGGTGATTATATTCTAATAAATTCCAATTTTTTTTGTGTTTGAGATAGACCATCCTGAGAGACAGTAATTACCACGTAATAGTAACTACAGCTCAGCTGGTACAAAGCCTTTAATTCTGCACTAGCTACTGAAATCTGTGGAATATGTCATAATACATCACCTTATTTAGTCTCCACCTTCGGCTACCGTTTCATCACCTCATGTATGTAACTCACCCTGTGTAATACAATATGACAAGGTAACAACTAGATTATATTCTCGCCATGTAACTCGTATAAAATAAGATAGCTTCACACTGCGGATACATTAAATTGTATTTAGAAACTTATCGAGCCCCCACAGGCTCTCGCACTACTTAATGTTCAGGAAGACAATGGCCGGTGTTTCCATTCGCTCTTGTGAATCTCCTTTTTGAAAACAGAGGTGGGATGACTGTCAGTGATTTCTCTGGTGTGCTCTACGGCGAGGCAACTCTAGTTTGAAGTTGGAATTATGACTCTGGGATGCAGCGAGCTAATGAGGAAATCCTTGGGGACATCAGCAGATATCCAGAATCTGTAAAGGTTGATTTTGAAACCGAGAAATGTATAGTCTTCAGGTATTCACCACCAAGAGTAATGAGAGACTGCCGGTATTGGTGTACGAATGCTGCTTAGTTTTGAAGTTACTGTGAGGGACAGACCTCATTTGATATTGATAACCTCACTGTTGTGACTCCTAAGTACTCTTCCAATAAGTCGATGGCGTTCAGAAATAGTAAGATGGAAGAATTATTTTGGAAACAGCAGTATCTTTATTATAGAATCAATGTGTCCTGTCTTGTCTCACCCACTTTTGCAACTCTGTTTTACAAATCATTAGAATCTGCAACTTTCGCAACAATGCTTAAGGTAGCAAGGGACAGGGCAAGGAACTGATAAAAGATTTAGGAATAATTATGTTAGAGGAACTGTTCGGAAAACCCAGTAAAGCAAATGCAGGAAAGACCAGGAAGATGACAGTGGATTATAATTCAAAACAGAGAAGCAACACCAATAATGGTACTTTTCAAGGTAGGAGACACAATGGTGCTGGGAAAAATGCTCTTTCTGGAATGGAGGAGAAGGAGAGATACCTGACAATACACTGTACATGCAAGACACTTGAGAGTCTTGTCCCTAATCTGCACACTTCTGTAACAACTTATTAGAGTGAAAGAAATGAGAAAGTGCGGTATACACCTAATGAAGAACACAAGGGGGCACGGGCATAGAAAAACTTAGAAAACACTGTCAATATCCGTTCCCCAACACTCTTCAATATATTACCAGCCGAAATTAGATATAGCTCCTAAACGAAGAAGCTGGACATCTTCCTGCAACAAATTTGGGATCAGCCGAGATGTAATGAATATGTGGGCCTGCGGACCGCTAGCACAAAAAGCCTGATTGATAGTGATCAGCTAGGAAGCCTAGCCTCAGGCAAAGCTAGAAAGTAATGGAGTTCTCGAAGCCTGTCACAGATAAAGCAGATAAACTATATATTTTTTTAATACCAGTTCTAGCATCAAATAATAAAATATGGAGCCTGTGTGTGTGTGTGTGTGTGTGTGTGTGTGTGTGTGTGTGTGTGTGTGTACTCACCTAGTTGTACTCACCTAGTTGTGGTTGCAGGGGTCGAGTCACAGCTCCTGGCCCCGCCTCTTCTCTGGCCGCTACTGGGTCACTCTCCCTGCGCCATGAGCTTTATCATACCTCTTCTTAAAGCTATGTATGGAGCCTGCCTCCACTACATCACTTCCTAAACTATTCCACTTCCCGACCACTCTGTGACTGAAGAAATACTTCCTAACATCCCTGTGATTCATCTGAGTCTTCAACTTCCAACTGTGTCCCCTTGTTGCTGTGTCCCATCTCTGGAACATTCTGTCTCTGTCCACTTTGTCAATTCCTCTCAGTATCTTATATGTTGTTATCATGTCCCCCCTATCTCTCCTGTCCTCCAGTGTCGTCAGGTCGATTTCCCTTAACCTCTCCTCGTAGGACATACCCCTTAGCTCCGGGACTAGTCTTGTTGCAAACCTTTGCACTTTCTCGAGCTTCTTTACGTGCTTGGCAAGGTGTGGGTTCCAAACTGGTGCTGCATACTCCAGTATGGGCCTAACGTACACAGTGTACAGGGTCCTGAACGATTCTTTATTAAGATGTCGGAATGCTGTTCTTAGGTTTGCTAGGCGCCCATATGCTGCAACAGTTATTTGGTTGATGTGCGCCTCAGGAGATGTACCTGGTGTTATACTCACCCCAAGGTTTTTTTCCTTGATTGAGGTTTGCAGTCTCTGGCCCCCTAGGCTGTACTCCGTCTGTGGTCTCTTTGCCCTTCCCAATCTTCATGACTTTGCACTTGTGGGTTGAACTCCAGGAGCCAATTGCTGGACCAGGCTTGCAGCCTGTCCAGATCCTTTGTAGTTCTGCCTGGTTCTCGTCCGAATAATTCTTCATCAACTCACATCATCTGCAAACAGGACTGAGTCTATTCCTTCTTCATGCGTTCACAACCAGACAGCATGCCCAGGACTGACCTTACTCGAGCCACGCCATACCACGGACGTTGGACCTGTGTGTGTGTGTGGTGTGCGCGCGCGCGCACACACACACACACACACACACAGGTCCAATGTCCGTGGTACGTGTGAAGTGTCGAGTGGGCGCGGACGAGCGGTTCCACAGGGGTCAGTCCTGGGACCAGTGCTGTTTCTGGTATTTGTGAACGACATGACGGAAGGAATAGACTCCGAAGTGTCCCTGTTTGCAGATGATGTGAAGTTGATGAGAAGAATTCAGTCGGGAGACGCCGACTTGTTGAAAATATATATATATATATATATATATATATATATATATATATATATATATATATATATATATATATATATATATATATATATATATATAATAATATGTCGTGCCGAATAGATAAAACTTGCTATTTTGGCTTAAATAGCAACGCTCTTCTTGCCGAATAAGGCAAATGAAAATTTGTGTATGCAATAATTTCTCAAAAATCATTCTGAAGCTAACGAAAATATATATTTTATTGTGTTTGTTTATTATGAAATTATTGTAAATTCATCTAAAATATATTTAGTTGGATTATGCTAAATTAAATTGCGCTTGTTATAATAAGGTTAGGTAAGTTTTCTAAGGTTCTTTTGGTACAAAATTATTAATTTTTACATCAAGATAAATGAAAAAATATATATCTTTAAACGTATAATATTTTTTGGGGGAAAGGACTTTATTTTAAATGAGTTCTTGCTAATTGACCAATTTTACCTATTCGGCACGATATATATATATATATATATATATATATATATATATATATATATACTAGTTTTTTTTTTAACTTTTAGTTTGATTAGTGTCCACTAATAGAACATTAAGAGCAGTTGATGAATATTATTGACATAAAACTTTTTTTTGGTTAATTTAGACACCAGTGTCAAAGTAATATAATTGACTTGAGTACTAAAGAATAAGAAGCCACCATAACCTTGGTGGAACAGAGTGCAACTAGCCCACAACTTGAAGAGGAAACTTTACTATTCGTTTCGAGCCGCCACTGATAAGGGCTTAGAACGGACCGAAACGTCATCTAAAGTTTGTTCTTGTTGCCTGAGTTTTAAATCTTGCCGGAACAATGGTCTCTGGCTGGGTAAATAAAACAAGGTACAGCAGGACGTTGGACCTGAACCACCCGGGGAGGGAGACGAGGGAATTGCAGTTCTTCTGAGAAATTCTGTAGCGGAGGTTGATTGTTGATGCCAGCTCTGGGTCACTGCCACTTCCCTTTCTCTTTCCACATCTTTCTCTTTCCCGTGTTTTCTCTTCGTCTCTCCTCCCTCTTCTCTCTCCTGTCCCAGAGGTTGATAAATCCCACAGTTATCACTTTTCCCCTATCACCTGGCTTTCTTTTCAGTTTACCTTCCTTCTTCCTTTTCTTCCCCAAGTTTTATTAATTCTTCCCCCCTTCCTTTTCCTCTCGTTCCTCTCCAGTGATTTTTGTTTTTTTCACTCCTTCCTCTCCACGTGCGGCTTAAGGGTGTAGAGTCCTGTTGGTGCCAGAGCCACGTTGGTGTTCCGTAGAATGAACAAACAGATGTTGAGGTGAAGGCTGCTATAAGAAGCTCTCTCTCTTAACCGATATCTGTTTAAGGGTGGTGGCATGGGCCACATTGATATGACCTTGGGAAAGTGACAGGCCCGGTGGGCCCTGTTGACTGGCAGCAAGTTACAGAGGGTTCAGCAAGATTTAGGCGTTTGGCCTTCCTTCCAATATCATTGTCACTGTGAGATGAATCTATTATCGACTGAGTATTGGGTACACAGATCACCACAACTGCTTGATAGTGCTCCTGTTTTTCTGAGTAGCGTATGACGTGCTGCTGACTGTGGAACATATTTTTACTGTTTTCCATGAGTTACTTTTTTTCGCTTTCATCATGATTTTTATATTTGCCGGGATGCCTGTAAGGACCTCGGGAATCTTCATAAAGTGAGTCTTTTGACATTAACAATTTAGAGTTTTAAATGATGCTGGTTAGCCTTGCTGGGTATTATGGTATTTGTATTTTATTCGTGCTACTACTTTTTTGTTTACTAATTTTACCTTGGATATTCTCATATTTTGTATTTGTTTATATTCCCAAGAGAGCTGAATAAACACCTTCGTCAAATTGCTCTTCAGATCACTAGACTACCTTACCCCTCCTTCCCTCGTACTCTCGATAGATTTTTTTTTCAACAAACCGGCTGTCTCCCAATGAGGAATGATGACCCGAATAAAGAAGAAACACTTTCACCATCATTTACTCCATCACTGTCTTGCCAGAGGGGCGGCGATACTACAGTTCAAAACTGCAAATTTTCCATTTCTGTGTATGGTATATGCTGTCTTGAGAAAGGACAATTCGCAAGTGACAATAACTCCAGCTCTGCTGGAACGAAACTTTTGAAGCTCCCGTAGGTAATTAACCCTTACTGGAATGCCTGACGATATTGCCATTGCCCTGCTGAAGTCTTCCAGCTCAGACTGACAGGTTTAAACACCTTATATGAACCCCATCCTGTGTAATGGAATGTGACAGGGGAAACATGTCTAGCTTTGGTTCCCTACCTGGAGGGGGCTTCGGGGGTCAACGCTCCCGCTGTCCTTCCCATGACCAGGCCTCGCTGGTCAGGTACTGACTTTAGGTATCTGTCGAGCTGCATCATGAAGCTGTGTAACTATCGTGTAGAATAGGGTAGCAGCACACTGCAGATGTATCTATTTTTAAATTAAAAGATAATTCCCCCCCTCTCATTGCTCCCAACCTTATTTCCGTCTCTCTCCCACTCCCTTATCCCTCTCCTCTCCTCTCCCTCTCCCTCTATCCTCCCCATCCTCCGTTTCCTACTAATGACCTTCAATCTTGGAAATAGACGATGCCTGTGTTGTGGGAACAGTGGCAGTGTATGGGGGTGCTCCGGCAACTCAGTATAATAATTATATGTAGATTGATGATGATTGATCGTGGGAATTGATGGTGGCAGATCGTGCGTTCTTCGAAGCGCTGTGGTGTGTGTGTGTGTGTGTGTGTGTGTGTGTGTGTGTGTGTGTGTGTGTGTCTCAGTCAACTCGCTAAAATTGATAGTGGTGGAGTTTCCAATTTATGGATAAGAGAGGTTTTGTGGGAGAGGGAAAACTGGCTTTTGGAGGTTGGTGTGGCTGTGTGGGGGTGTGTATGGGGAGGGGGTGATTGTGGTTGAATGGGAAGGGGGTGATTGTGGTTGGATAGGGTGATTGTGGTTGGATGAGGTGATTGTGGTTGGATGGGGTGATTGTGGTTAGAGGGTGACTGTGGTTGGAGGGGTGACTGTGGTTGGAGGGGTGACTGTGGTTGGAGGGGTGACTGTGGTTGGAGGGGTGACTGTGGTTGGAGGGGTGACTGTGGTTGGAGGGTGACTGTGGTTGGAGGGGTGACTGTGGTTGGAGGGGTGACTGTGGTTGGTGGGGTGACTGGTTGGAGGGGTGACTGTGGTTGGAGGGGTGACTGTGGTTGGAGGGGTGACTGTGGTTGGAGGGTGACTGTGGTTGAGGTGACTGTGGTGGAGGGGTGATTGTGGTTGGATAAGGAGGGGGTGATTGTGGTTGGATAAGGAGGGTGATTGTGGTTGGATAAGGAGGGGTGATTGTGGTTGGATAAGGAGGGGTGATTGTGGTTGGATAAGGAGGGTGATTGTGGTTGGATAAGGAGGGGTGATTGTGGTTGGATAAGGAGGGTGATTGTGGTTGGAAAGGAGGGGTGATTGTGGTTGGATAAGGAGGGTGATTGTGGTTGGATAAGGAGGGGTGATTGTGGTTGGATAAGGAGGGGTGATTGTGGTTGGATAAGGAGGATTGTGGTTGATAAGAGGGGATTGTGGTTGGATAAGGAGGGGTGATTGTGGTTGGATAAGGAGGGGGTGATTGTGGTTGGATAAGGAGGGGTATTGTGGTTGGATAAGGAGGGGTGATTGTGGTTGATAAGGAGGGGTGATTGTGGTTGGATAAGAGGGGTGATTGTGGTTGGATAAGGAGGGGTGATTGTGGTTGGATAAGGAGGGGTGATTGTGGTTGGATAGAGGGGGATTGTGGTTGGATAAGGAGGGGATTGTGGTTGGATAAGGAGGGGTGATTGTGGTTGGATAAGGAGGGGGATTGTGGTTGGATAAGGAGGGGGATTGTGGTTGGATAAGGAGGGGTGAAGATTGTGGCTTGGATAGGAGGGATTGGGTTGGATAAGGAGGGGATTGTGGTTGGATAAGGAGGGGGATTGTGGTTGGATAAGGAGGGGGATTGTGGTTGGATAAGGAGGGGATTGTGGTTGGATAGAGGGATTGTGGTGGATAAGGAGGGGGATTGTGGTTGGATAAGGAGGGGGATTGTGGTTGGATAAGGAGGGGATGGATTGTGGTTGGATAAGGAGGGGATTGTGGTTGGATAAGGAGGGGGATTGTGGTTGGATAAGGAGGGGATTGTGGTTGGATAAGGAGATGTGGTTGGATAGGGATGTGGTTGGATAAGGAGGGGGATTGTGGTTGGATAAGGAGGGGATTGTGGTTGGATAAGGAGGGTGTGTGATGGTTTGGATAAGGAGGGGGACTGTGGTTGGATAAGGAGGGGAGGATTGTGGTTGGATAAGGAGGGGTGACTGTGGTTGGATAAGGAGGGTGACTGTGGTTGGATAAGGAGGGGTGACTGTGGTTGGATAAGGAGGGGTGACTGTGGTTGGATAAGGAGGGGTGACTGTGGTTGGATAAGGAGGGGTGACTGTGGTTGGATAAGGAGGGGTGACTGTGGTTGGATAAGGAGGGGGTGACTGTGGTTGGATAAGGAGGGTGACTGTGGTTGGATAAGGAGGGGTGACTGTGGTTGGATAAGGAGGGTGACTGTGGTTGGATAAGGAGGTGACTGTGGTTGGATAAGGAGGGTGACTGTGGTTGGATAAGGAGGGTGACTGTGGTTGGATAAGGAGGGTGACTGTGGTTGGATAAGGAGGGGTGACTGTGGTTGGATAAGGAGGGGTGACTGTGGTTGGATAAGGAGGGTGACTGTGGTTGGATAAGGAGGGGTGACTGTGGTTGGATAAGGAGGGTGACTGTGGTTGGATAAGGAGGGGTGACTGTGGTTGGATAAGGAGGGGTGACTGTGGTTGGATAAGGAGGGTGACTGTGGTTGGATAAGGAGGGGTGACTGTGGTTGGATAAGGAGGGGTGACTGTGGTTGGATAAGGAGGGGTGACTGTGGTTGGATAAGGAGGGTGACTGTGGTTGGATAAGGAGGGGTGACTGTGGTTGGATAAGGAGGGGTGACTGTGGTTGGATAAGGAGGGTGACTGTGGTTGGATAAGGAGGGGTGACTGTGGTTGGATAAGGAGGGGTGACTGTGGTTGGATAAGGAGGGGTGACTGTGGTTGGATAAGGAGGGGTGACTGTGGTTGGATAAGGAGGGTGACTGTGGTTGGATAAGGAGGGGTGACTGTGGTTGGATAAGGAGGGGTGACTGTGGTTGGATAAGGAGGGGGTGACTGTGGTTGGATAAGGAGGGGGTGACTGTGGTTGGATAAGGAGGGGTGACTGTGGTTGGATAAGGAGGGTGACTGTGGTTGGATAAGGAGGGTGACTGTGGTTGGATAAGGAGGTGACTGTGGTTGGATAAGGAGGGGTGACTGTGGTTGGATAAGGAGGGTGACTGTGGTTGGATAAGGAGGGGTGACTGTGGTTGGATAAGGAGGGGTGACTGTGGTTGGATAAGGAGGGGTGACTGTGGTTGGATAAGGAGGGGGTGACTGTGGTTGGATAAGGAGGGGGTGACTGTGGTTGGATAAGGAGGGGGTGACTGTGGTTGGATAAGGAGGGGGTGACTGTGGTTGGATAAGGAGGGGGTGATAGTGGTTGGATGGGGAGGGGTGTTTGTGGTTGGATGGTGTGCGGGTGAGGAGATGAGGTGCATGAAGGGGAGGTTCTTCGCTCCCCCGAAACTACGAGCCTAACAATAATGTGGTGAAAATAAATGTAAATTTTGGAAACACATTGGAATTAGAGATCAAACTCTCCTATATTTTCCCTTCATGAGTAAAAAATGCTCATACGGTATTTAATTCGTTGTGAATTATCATTATTAGTGGTTTTGTTTTTGCTATTATTGTTGTTTTTGGCTATTATTATTATTGCTTTTGCTATTATTATTTATTATTATTATTCATACAAGACCTTAACCTGTATGGATCATAGAGCCTGTATGGATCATAGGATCAAGAGCCTTTCACTGGTATCAAGGTGCTTCCTAAGCAAAGTACATGTCCTATCACTAAATTAAATGCATGTCCCGTCACAAAGCTAAGTACATGTCCTATTTGTAAACAATGAAAGTTTCCGATCATAATCATCTTTAATCTCCATGACATTTAATGTTGGTTTAATGTGTAAAATCGTGTTTCTGGTCTTTTCTTTCATCAAAACATTCGAATTGAAACAGAGTGCATGCCAGTAGATGGGTGTGTCATTTGGAAGAAAAACAGTAATATAGATAAGTGGTACCAGTACACCTGCGTATAATTCACTTGATTCTGAGGTAACAGACGTCATCTTAGACAACTAAACCTGGTATGCTATGGTCCCATGGACGAAGCTGCTTCTCAACGTAGCACTGGTTTCGACGCTGGCCAGTCTCCGCACCAGTCTTGTAATTACCTAATGCAGCTAGTAAGCAGAAGAGAACTTACTGTGTCCCGTTACAGTGGTTGTAACATTTGCTACTTACCCCTAATCATGCCATTGTTTTATCATTATGTGATAAAATTCATAGTTTACCTGCGGCTTGAGTAAATATTTTTTTTAATTTTGAGGAGGAAGGGTAAGAGAGGATGGGTTTGTATTATGACCCTGGGCCAGGTTGGCGTGTATGAAAGTGTGAATACATTACTTAGAGAGCTGAATAACTTTTTGGTCTGCATGACTCACGAAATCGTAATGACACGATTGCAAACAAACCATACCACGGGTGGGGTTAGAACCCGCGATCAGAGTGTCTCAAAACTCCAGACCGACGCGTTAGCCACTGGGCCAGCTAGATTTAATAAGATTCATCCAACTAGGTATATTTCTACATCCTAGGAAGGTTAGCATAGGCACCACTGTGTCCACAAATGCAAGTGTTTACAGATGAATCTCCCGCTAGCATGGCCGTGACGAACTCTAGCTCAATTCCCTCAAAGCCGTAGTAGTAGTAGTATAAATAGTTATATTAGTAGTAGTTGTAGTACTAGTAGTTGAAATAGTGGAAATAGTGCATCAGAGAGAGAGAGGTGGCAATAATAAGGTAGTGGTAGTGATAAAAGATGCAGAGAGTGGAGAGTTAGCAAATAAATTGTAGTAGTAAGATGAGTAGTAATAGTAGTAGTAGTAATAATAGTAGATGTATATTACATACATAAATAACCCCCACGTGAGACTGAAATACATGACGACGTTTCAGTTGAACTTTGACCATTAACCAGACACACAGAAGCGAGGAGGCATGAAACCATAATATATATGGGAGAGGGATGGAGTAGTAACGTAGAAGAATAGGTAGGTAATGTAGTCACAGTAGTAGTAGAAGCAGATGTATTAGTTGTAGTCGTAATAGTAGCATTGATAGAATTATTAAAAATTAACAGAAATGACAATTAGTATGTAGTGGTGGTAATGATAGAGGCAGAAAATGGAGTGCTAGCGAAGAAATACTTATAGTAGTAGTATTTGTAAATAGTAGTAGTAATAATACTAGATGTAGAATAATTTAAAAGAGGTGATAAGCACTGTCATTGTCTCTACTCACTGATGTGCGATGCATTATGTAAAATATGGAATTATTTTCCCTGTCTTTACATAATGAGTCTCACATCAGTGAGTGGAGACACTGGCAGTGCTCATCACCTCTTGTAAATTATTCTACATCTGCTATTACTACTAACTGTTACTATTACTGCTATAATAATTCCTTCACTAGTATCAACTCAACCTGTTTTTATCACTACCACTACTATATTCTAACTGCCTCCTCTCTTTTGTAATACTAACACAACTGCTTCTACTACGATTACTATTATTACAACTACTACCCCTACTGCAATTTCTAATATTACTTCTACTACTATTATTTTCACTACAGAGAAAGAGAGAGAACTACTTAGACACGGACAGAGGAGAGACAGGCAAACCCCACCAGCACAAACCCTGGAAACACAACTTGGTGAAGTAGATGCAAAGAAGTAGATGCAAAGAAGTAGATGCAAAGAAGTAGATGCAAAGAAGTAGATGCAAAGAAGTAGATGCAAAGAAGTAGATGCAAAGAAGTAGATGCAAAGAAGTAGATGCAAAGAAGTAGATGCAAAGGCTTTCAGGAAAAAATATTTGATTTTTCCGTGAAGCCGTTTGAATATTCCCCTTCTGCCGTCACTCTATCTTTTCTACCTGCACAAATCTGCATATTATGTAATATAGTACACAAAGCTTAATCGATACATTTATGGCACAAAAATGTTGGAGTATGCAGTGCAAGAGGACTAAGGATACATTACAAGTACACATACTCGTTTGTTAAAAGTTACACTTCTTATTTCTCATCCAGCGCGTCAAGGCTGGGGCGCGTACCCTGGATGCAATACCCATTATTCTTCTAAACTGCAACACTGAGCTGCTGCAACAGAAAACTTGCTGCCTTGGATTCCTTACTTACCCCGATAAGTTTTTTGTCTAGTTCCTTAAGGAACTTAGATGCGCTCTTTTTCTGTGAGCCACGGGTCTCTAAGCCTATGGAACCAAACGTATAGTGATGGGCAGGTTCATATTTTCTAGTTTGTAGTTGGTAGCTGCTGCTCCTTCCTTTCTTCCTGCTCTATTGGAGATAGGTATCAACCAGTTTTTATACACATGTAGTCCACACCACCTGCTTGCCGTTTGTACAGGCTTGAAGGGTATTTCCATCTGGACGCTTTAGGTTGCCATCAGATCTGCATACTCGGGGTGGCTCCCTTATTGCTGGGCATCCGGCTGTTGCGAGGCTCCTCTTGATGTTAACATCTTCATGACTTGCAATCTTTCCCTCAGATCTACGACACACAAGGCGTGTGCCAATTCAGGAAATCCCTTGCATGAGGAACTCTCGCTGCTAGGCGATCTCTATCCTTCCCCGACACATTCTGAAGCTCTATTCTACACTACGGGGCCATCCTAGTGTGACTGTAGATGTTAGGGGAAACCGATCTAGTTTCAGAGCCTGTTCGATTATCCCAGAGACTGGCTCCAACGAACTTTTGGTCACGAACTCCAACGTTGTTCCTAAGTTGAGTTCAGGGAGAATCGCTGCTACAAATTCACTGGATGCCACACTTGAAGAATGAAAAGAAGGAAGTGCAATATGTGATGCCCTGCGGACACGATTACCTCCTAATCTAACTGGAAGAGAAGCTTCTTCAACCTTCTAGAGTAAGGTTGAGAACTTTTGTAAAAATCTGCCTCAGGATACTGCCGTATTCATGCAGTATTAGGTTTTCATACGAGTGTGCACATATTAGGAAATCTGTTAACCTTGGAAGACTCAAGCACTTTCTGAGAAGGTACAAGGCATCGTGGGTGTGAAGAATATCTTCATTGTTCCATCCTCCTTAAATCGTCCAGTTTCTTTTAGAGAATAGTCAATGGTATCAGTTCCAAGCAAGACGCTATTTGTGGGGGCATTGATTGATGCACCTGGTAGGATTATTCTCACAGCGTCGATCACTTGTTGATTAACTGAGATGATTTCACATTTGGATGAATTAAGGATGAGTCCCATTTCTTATCCCTGTGTCATCACCTGGGCAAGCTCTGCTAGAAGGGGCCCCTTTGTCCACGCCAGTGTACCATCCAGGAACCAGATGTTTACCTCACTGGTCAGCCTGACAGTGATTTCCCTAACCGCTATACAGAAGATATGGGATGAGAGAATTCAATTGCTACACAACCTCCGGTGAAGTTACTTCTTGCTCTCCTGACAGAAGCATTAATTCGTTGTTGTATCCAGCTGAAACAAAAGTGAAGAGACCAGAAAAATAGTTTTGTGCAGCTGTAAAAACCGCGCCTCATTTTAAGAGATTCAATTCGTCTTTGAAATCTGATTTTATCATTGCATTGTCCTTAGACAGGTTGTTCATATATGCCCTTGTTGCATATATATATATATATATATATATATATATATATATATATATATATATATATATCTCCATGGGGAAGTGGAACAGAATTCTTCCTCCGTAAGCCATGCGTGTCGTAAGAGGCGACTAACATGCTGGGAGCAAGGGGCTAGTAACCCCTTCTCCTGTATATATTACTAAATGTAAAATGGGAAACTTTCGTTTTTCATTTTGGGCCACCCACTTCGGTGGGAAACGGCCGACGTGTTGAAAGAAGAAAGATATATTATATATTATATATATTATATATATATATATATATATATATATATATATATATATATATATATATATATATATATATATATATATATATATATATATATATTATATATATATTATATATAATAATCACGAACAAACTATACAAGATACAAAACAACCACGGGGAGTTGAATGATAGCTGTAGGCTTTTCGTTTTGCAATCAACACATCAGGAGCTTGCACTGTTGCAAAAACGAGCAGGAAATCCACTCAAATAAGTTCAAAGCTTCCTCTGAACGAATCTGCTTGGACTTTCTCCTCTTTTCTGCAACATTGCAAGCTCCTGATGTGTTGATCACAACACGAAAGGCCTACAGCTATCATTCAACTCCGTGGTTCTTTTGTACACACACACACACAGTCTCGGAAACACACTCAACAGATAACCGCGGCAGCATATGGGCGACTGGCAAACCTAAGATTAGCGTTCCGTTACCTTAACAAGGAATCGTTCAAGACACTGTTACCTATACGTCAGGCCCATACTGAGTATGCAGCACCAGTTTGGAACCCACACCTGGTCAAGCACGTCAAGAAATTAGAGAAAGTGCAAAGGTTTGCAACAAGACTAGTCCCAGAGCTAAGGGGATTGTCCTACGAAGAAAGGTTAAGGGAAATCGGCCTGACGACACTAGAGGACAGGAGGGTTAGGGGAGACATGATAACGACATATAAAATACTGCGAGGAATAGATAAGGTGGACAGAGACAAGATGTTCCAGAGAGGGGACACAGAAACAAGGGGTCACAATTGGAAGTTGAAAACTCCTATGAGTCAAAGGGATGTTAGGAAGTATTTCTTCAGTCATAGAGTTGTCAGGAAGTGGAATAGCCTAGAAAGCGACATAGTGGAGGCAGGAACCATACATAGTTTTAAGACGAGGTTTGATAAAGCTCATGGAGCAGGGAGAGAGAGGACCTAGTAGCAATCAGTGAAGAGGCGGGGCCAGGAGCTATGACTCGACCCCTGCAACTACAAATAGGTGAGTACATTTAGGCGAGTACACACACATATATACAACAGGCCTAGTGTCTAATCGACATGTGCCTAGGACAACACAACATCTATCCTGGTAGAGAAAGCTCTCCAATTGTTTCATGAGCTGTTTGATTGACCTCGCCTTGATACCGATTAAAGGTGGTGAGGAAAAATAAAGAGATGGAGGACAGCCTCACTAATTAGGACATTGTTCATTGAATCTGGGGATGTAATGACATTGTCTGGAGACGCAAACCCTAACCATGTCTGCATATACAACTATTTTCCCGGCTGCTTCCCAGTTTACTCGATTCAGTCATCCTGCACTGAAACCCAAGTTGAAGAAATATCTCAGTAACCTCCTGGATCTGGTCTGTGGCGCGTGCATTTATTTGGTGTGCATCACACAGCCACTTTATGCATTTCCTCTATAAATTATCAGCTAAGGTGGTAGTTTTGGTCAAACAGTTGTCCAATGTTTTATAGATACTGTTTTTTTTTATTTAAACGTAAGGTAGACACCAATTATTTTACTTTTTGGTGGTTGGAATGTTTTAGTGACCTGATCAGTGGTCACCAGCACACACAAAAAAAATCATGGAATGGCCATAAATATCGTTAGAAAATAAATGGCTTTTTGTCCACTCTGGTCCCATGTTCTGAGAATATAGTCCTAAACTGCCTAACTAGTAAGCATGGAGGCTCCCTCAGCTCCCCTCTCAACCTTTTTTCGCCATTGTCGACCCCTTTATGGTCAATATTAGACTCCAGGTCCCCAGGTTAAAAAAATCTGTGAGTGATCCTGTTCCATTTATGAGGTCACGCTCCCCTCGTCTGTTTATGATGTAAATAAATCCTTGATGCACGTTAGTATAAAACTCTGGATACCTACACACGTGTTTACACACATACACACACACACACACACACACACACACACACACACACACAGTGTCTTGTGTGATCATATATGCTTGCATTCACAATCACTCAGCCTGGAGCACTCGTGTGGGCTTATCTTTGCTTGGTGACGCTGGTCCGTGTTGTCCCTTCTCTTGTTGCTTCTGCGGCTAACTCGGGTATTTGTTTCTGTTGACTCTTCTGTTGTAGCCAAAGCTTATTCTGTTGCATCTGTTTAAGCTGCTGCTGTATCTATCGTTACTGTTGGTTTTGGTGCTGTTACTACAAATATTAGGCTTACGAGTACCCCCACACAGTGTTAAACACGTATGCAACACTTCCACGATTTTAGTAGAAGTTTCACCCGCATTTTCTGGCTCTAGTGGGCGAAAGCTCTCAATAAAATGTCCTAAGTGTTGCATACATGCCATTATTTCCACACTTTGGTTCAGTGTTTTTATTTTAACTGTAGCATTTATCGCCGCTGCTTGTGTAGTTATCGTTGACTGTTGCATCTGTTAGCAGGGCTGTTGTAGCGACTGTTGACTTTTACATCTTTAGGTCTAATGTAGCTATTGTTAAATGATGCATCTACTGGTGCTGCTAATTTAGTTATCGTTGACTGTTGTACCTGTTGGTGGTGCTACTGTAGCTACGAGGTGCTATCAGAATGTTCCCGTACACGAGTTTTGGTGTGCTTCCTGGGTGAAATATGGCGACGGTGCCGAACACACTGCGTAGTACACTCCTTTTTGAGATAGAATGGCGAGTTTCAGTGCGGTCGATCAATTCTTCTAAGGTTAGACGGGTATTTTATGTGTTAGTGCGTTGTTTTGATTTTTTGTGTAACAAAATGGAATCTTTGAAACTGTGTGTGTACTCACCTAGTTGTGGTTGCAGGGGTCGATTCAAGGCTCATGGCCCCGCCTCTTCACTGGCCGCTACTAGGTCACTCTACCCGCTCCATGATCTTTATCATACATCTCCTTAAAGCTATGAATGGGTCCTGCCTCCACTACATCACTTTCCAGACTGTTCCACTTCCTGACAACTCTGTGACTGAAGAAATACTTCCTAACTGTGACCCCTTGTTCCTGTGTCCCACCTCTGGAACATTCTGTCTCTGTCCACCTTGTCGATTCCTCTCAGTATTTTATATGTCGTTATCATATCCCCTCTATCTCTCCTGTCTTCCAGTGTCGTCAGGTCGATTTCCCGTAACCTCTCTTCGTAGGACATACCCCTTAGCTCCGGGACTAATCTTGTTGCAAACCTTTGCACTTTCTCTAGTTTCCTTACATGCTTGGCTAGGTGTGGGTTCCAAACTGGCGCTGCATACTCCAGTATGGGCTTAACATACACAGTGTACAGGGTCCTGAATGACTCCTTATTAAGATGTCGGAATGCTGTTCTTAGGTTTGCTAGGCGTCCATATGCTGCAGCAGTTATTTAGTTGATGTGCGCCTCAGGAGGTGTGCCTGGTGTTATACTCACCCCAAGATCCTTTTCCTTGAGTGAGGTTTGTAGGCTCTGGCCCCCTAGACTGTAGTCCGTCTGTGGTCTTCTTTGCCCTTCCCCAATCTTCATGGCTTTGCATTTGGTGGGGTTGAATTTCAGGAGCCAGATGCTGGACCAGGCTTGCAGTCTGTCTAGAGCCCTCTGTAGGTCTACCTGGTCCTCGTCCGATTGAATTCTTCTCATCAACTTCACATCATCTGCAAACAGGGACACCTCTGAGTCTATTCCTTCCGTCATGTTCATAAATACCAGAAACAGCACCGGTCCTATGACTAATCCCTGTGGCACCGCTCGTTACAGGCGCCCACTCTGACACCTCGCCACGTACAATGACTCGCTGTTGTCTTCCTAATAGGTATTCCCTAATCCATTGTAATGCCTTCCCTGTTATTCCTGCCTGGTCCTCCAGCTTTTGCACTAATCTCTTGTGTGGAACTGTGACACACGCCTTTCTTACAGTCCAAGAAAATGCAATCTACCCACCCATCTCTCTCTTGTCTTACTGCCGTCACCCTGTCATAGAACTCCAGTAGGTTTGTGACACAGGATTTCCCATCCCTGAAACTGTGCTGGGTGTCGTTGATAAGCTCATTTCTTTCTAGGTGTTCCACCACTCTTCTCCTGATAATCTTCTCCATGACCTTGCATACTATACATGTCAGTGACACTGGTCTGTAGTTTAGTTCTTCGTGTCTCACATAGTGCCTCTGCTCCCTCTCTCAGGACCCATAGAGAAATGTTATCCAGCCCCATCACCTTTGAGGTATTTAGCTCACTTAGCAGCCTCTTCACTTCATCTTCAGTTGTATGTATTATGTCCAACACCTGATGGTGTACCCACCTCTCCGCCTTTCTGGAGGCCCTTCTATCTCCTCTGTGAACACTTCTTTGAATTTCATGTTGAGCTCCTCACACACTTCGCGGTCATTTCTTGTGACCCTGCCTCCTTCCTTGTGTGTGCGCGCGCGCGCGCTCACCTATTTGTTTTTGCAGGAGCCGAGACTCAGCTCCTAGCCCCGCCTCTTCACTGATCGCTACTAGGTCCTCACATTCCCTGCACCATGAGCTTTATCATAGTTTGTCTTAAAGCAATGTATTGTTCCTGCCTCCACTACATCACTTGCCAGACTATTCCACTTCCTGACAACTCTATGACTGAAGAAATACTTCCTAACATCTCTTTGACTCATCTGAGTCTTCAACTTCCAATTGTGACCGCTTGTTTCTGTGTCCTATCTCTGGAACATCCTGTCTCTGTCCACCTTATCTATTCCACGCAGTATTTTGTATGTCGTTATCATGTCTCTCCTAACCCTCCTGTCCTCCAGTGTCGTCAGGCCGATTTCCCTTAACCATTCTTCGTAGGACATTCCCCTTAGCTCTGGTTCTGAGACGTTTGAGGGAAGACGTGAGAAGGAAACGTCTGGCATTGTGGTTGTCAATGGATTAGCTGATTCACCGTGACACTGCCCCTTCTAATATGGCACTGTCTCTCATGCGTTTTCTGGCTAAAAGCAACATGACTCGCATCCCACCGTCCCTGCTCGCCAGATCTAGCCCCCCTGGAACTTTTTTCTCTTCCCAAAAATAGGAAAGAAGAGTTCCAGTAATGTTTCGAGAAGTGGCAGAGACGCTGGGATCAATGCATAGCCTTCCAAAGACGGTACGTCGAGAGAGAGAATTTCGACTAGGTGATTAGGTAAGCCTTTTTTTGGCGGCAGTCAGGGAACTTTTTGATAGCACCTCGTACTGCTGATTGTCGCATTTCTTTGTGGTGCTACTGTGGCTCCATTGACTATTGCATGTTTTGGTGATGATACAATAGTTCCATTTGACTGTGGTATCCATTGGTGGTCCTACTATAGCCACTGTTGGGTGTATCTGTTGGAACTAGTGTAGCCACCGTTGACTGGTGCTGCTACTGTAGCCACGGTTGACCGTTGCCAGAACACTAAATCTCTTGGTTTTCCCAGTTCTAGTATTATGAGTTCAAAGTGGTTAGTATTATGGGTATTTGTTAGTGGTTCTGGGGATTTAATTCACCAAGGTCTTCAGACCAGACCTCCTAGAATGTTGCAAGATTTACCTGTTATCTTCCGTGCGAGAGTGCAAAACATTTAAAAAGGTTTCCATTTTATATTGGCTTGTCAGGATGGCGGAACCTCCCTGGATAGTTGCTGTCTACCAACCTGCTACCTGTGGTTTATTGTTGGGAATGTTGTCAGTGTTTGTGCAAACCGCGTTGCGACATCACTCGGCTTGGGCTGGGAGAGCTGTTGTCACTGTACAGGCAGTGTTGTGCCACCCTTTGTGGTGTAGGGTTAGGTGGTGTCAGTGTGGAGTTGGCGCTGTGCCACCACTTGTGGTGTGATGGGATGTTATCAGTTGGAGACAGTATTGTGCCACCGCTTGTGGTGTGGGGGAAGGGGAAGGGCTGTTATTGTGACGACAGAGCTGTAACACCACTTTTGGTGTGAGGGAAAGGCTGTTGTCAGTGTGAGCAGGGAAGGGGGTGATGGCAGTGTGAAGACAAACCTGCCAACACTTGCTGTCAGACGCAGCCTGAGGGCCGCTTTGATCTTGAATTACTGGGGTCGCCTGCCCTATTTGCTGCAACCTGCGCTGGGATACACCCGAACCATTGCTGGTCAAGTCATTGTACTAATCCTGGCAGCGCCCCTGTTAGTATTTCTGGATTTCAACAGTCGAGGAATCCCTGGCGTGTCGTTGGTATATCTCTGGCGGTGGTATTTCTGGAGGTATAATTGTTACTCTAGTAACTTTTATCTTCACTTCTTTTGGCAATGAGTTTGGAGCTTTCTATTTCGCGTGCGCTGTGCGTGTGTGCTCACCTGTTGTTGAAGCTGTGTTGACTTTGCCTCCGCTTTCTCCTCCAACTTATTCTTTCGTGTGACTGAAACAAAGACTCTTGGCATCCTTATGATCATCTATCTATCTTCAGCTTCCACTTGCGTTCCCTTGCCCCTGGTCGTCAGAAATCTACAGGGAAAGTGTTCAAGCTTCTGGCTTAAACACTTTCCCTGTTTGTTTTAGCCTCTTGGACTCTTTATATCTGTTTTTGATATGTATGGAGTCAGCTTCTAGTACCTCTTCATTATTATTATCATAAAAGTACCTTGTTACCTCCCTGTCTCATAAGAATGTTGGTCTTGCATTTATTTATGCCTTTTTCTCTTTCTTCTCTGTAAAACATTAATGATTTTCAGTATTTGGTAAGTCATAGCCATGTTTCTTTTCTTCGTAGCTCCATTGACGTGAGGTTCAGTTCTTTCAGCATTTCCTAGAAGCTCACAACCCCTTGTGTACCCACATGCTTGTCAGTCTTTTGAAATTTATTTATTTCTCTCTTGAAATTTATTGCTAGCTTCATAAAGTAAAATTATATAGTTGACTTGTTAAAAAATTTATACACTGTATTTGTTTCTGTGTAACGCATATGACTTTAGTTACAGTTTTCTTCATGTATTTTGGGGAGTCGAACCACATACCGGGAAAATAACGCTTTTCCATTACTCGCCCTCTGATGGTTAAGCATGGACTAGCATTACTTAGAGACTTCTGCATGTGATGACGTTTAGAAGGCATCTGGTGATTAGCAACTCCTCACTAGTTTGTAAGCTCAGATGGTAGCGCACTCAGCTCACATAATGAGGTCCGTGGTTCGATCCCAGGTACGGGTGGAAACATTTCGGCGTGTTTTCTTAAGACACCTGCTGTCCCTGTTCACCTAGCAGTAAATAGGTACCTGGGTGTTAGCCGACTGGTGTAGGTCGCATCCTGGGAACAAAATTGACCTAATTTGCCCGAAATGCTCTGCATAACCAGGGGCTTTCTATAAAGTATGTCACTGATGTCAGCTAGGTCTGTATAAATTGCAGCATGTACCTGTAGAAATAGATTATTATTATTATTATTGTTAATAATATTATTATTATTATTAAGAAGAACTCGAGACTTGGGCTCGTTCTGGACAATTATACGTCACACTCTTGTTCATCTGATATTTGTATCCTGACTCGTCCGCCAGTACTGAGAAACAGCTGTGCTGTGTTTCTGTGACTGGCACCCTTCACATTGGCCCTGAGACTGGTGGTACTCTGGCATTTCAGGCAGTCGTGTTAAAGTTCTACGTAAAATCAAGCAGTAGTAAAACAAATTATATATATAAAAGTTGCGTCTCACTTTTACAAAAGACTTGAATCACTGATTTCACGGAATATTTAACTGGTAAATTCTAAGGTGCGAACTTTGAGTGACACTGAGGCCATAATAAGCCAGAGTTTAGTGGTGGTTTAAGGATATCGAGCGACATTTAGTTTTATCACACAGCAGTTAAGATTTTCCGATGTAAACCTTATAAACCTTTTTTTTAACGCCTATTTATTAGTTAACAAAATACATAAAGGAGCAAAGGTGTGCTAGAGGAAGCTGCGAGAAGATGATTTTATTTGATCGGTTGACTTCATTTCTGTATCTGACATTTGTTTTAAGCAACTATATTAAAATTCTTCTCTGTCCAGGAATGAAATTTTAAATGATGACGAATAAAATGTTATCACTGGAGAATGAAACTTGAGTAAATTAGATTGTGACAATAATAATAATCATAACTAAGCTCTTAACCCACAAGGGTCATACAGCGCTTGCAGTGTAGGATGTGTTATCAACGAGGGTGAAGAGTATGCCAGAGGCAGAGTTAGTAAGGATGGTGAGGAATGCTAAATCGAAGTATAATCAAAGTCAATAAGAGAGACTTTCTGAGGTGTAATTATTGTGCTCGCGGTGGCGACAGAGTTTTCCCATTTAGAGAACCTTGAAATCTTGGACACATTACATACTAGTATGGTCAGGACATATTTCCTGTGTTGAGGTCTCTTCTGAGTGAACATGTCCAGTAAGTGTGGGTGTTACCCAGAGAGAGGAGTCTTGTGTCGTCATTTATCTTGTTCAAAAGTCAATGATGGGATTAGGGAAAGGCGGGGAAGCAACCATTGGTGTAGATTCAAGGTACGAGCGAACTTATTCCTCATAGAATTCTGAAATTGAGGCGTCAAACAAGTACCCTGTGCACCCTAATGTTGCATGTTTCATGTCTACTTTACAAGATTCACCAATATGCCTATTTATAGGCATTGTCGATTAAAATGTCACCCTATGATGATGTAAGCTGCAACATTTCTATTCAATCACCCACTTCATAGTAACGTTATTTTGTACTTCAGAAGTTTAACTCGACATTACTTGTCTCCCACCTTTTGCCTTTCTCTCCTTCTTTTTCATTTACTCTCTTTTTATTATCTTTTTCCTCAGTACTTCATGACTATTACTGCGTCTCCATGTGTCAACTAGACACTGTATACCGACATTGTCAACCACTCATCATCCATCCTGCTTTATGCCAGCCCACCATCACATCCACCACTACAGCCATCACCATAAGAGCCACACCCACCCCAACAGTTATCACCATAACAGCCACACCCATCTCTACCACCATCACCATAACAGCCACGCCCACCTCAACCATCACCATAACAGCCACGTCCACCTCAACCACCATCACCATAACAGCCACACCCACCTCAACCATCACCATAACAGCCACACCCATTTCAACAACCATCACCATAACCATACCATAACAACCATACCCACCACAACCATCACCATAACAGCCACAACCATCATAACAGCCACAACCATCATCATAACAACCACAGCCATCATAACAGCCACAACCATCACCATAACAGCCACACCCACCACAACTATCACCATAACAGCCACACCCACCACAACTATCACCATAACAGCCACACCCACCACAACTATCACCATAACAGCCACACCCACCACCGACTTCTTGTTAGAGGAAAATTTCCCGAGACTACCACTGTTTCTGCACCATACAGAAAGGTATGTCCTCCTCTTATGAAGCTCAAACACGTACTTTATATGGGTATATGAAGTGCTTCAAGCGTTGCCTAGTCTTGACAACGTGCTGTATTTTGCTCACCCAGTGGTGAGCAAAATACAGCACGACCCGAGGGCTATATCAGGCCCGCCAGTGTCTAACCTTTTAGGAAAATTTATTGTGTCCAGTTTATGAAAGACATCATTTTGATTTGACTGATTCGTGATCAGGAGCGGGCATTGGGTAGTTATAGCAGGCAAGACCAGGCAACGCTTGAAGCACTTAATATACCAATATTAAATACGTGTTTGAGTTTGATAACAGGACAGATATCTGTCTGTAGTTCCTCCTGATAATCCCAGGGTGAGTGCATGTTAGCGCTACCTGTGCTCCAACGTTCGTGCTTGCAGGGGCTTGCCTAGTAGCCTAGAATTTTTTTTTCTCTTCTGGGTTTCTATAGTTGTACCCCGCCTGACAACGTACGTATCTGGTCTTGCGTAATCTCGCATCCTCATTAATATGAAAATGCATTTATAGAATAAATGTCTCCTTAATGATTCGTTGCTCTAATTGTTAACTGGTATCAATAATGTATCGTAATCTTTTCTACGTACAAAGTTAAGAAACGATCTTTAGAATTGTTAAGCATTTATAATTGTACGTCCACAAAAGGTTATGGCCCGTAAAACTTAGCAGATTAAACTACTGATGTGGCCCGCCAGACAACAACTGTCCATCCCCTAGTGTATACCATGAGTGTTCGTCACTACTAATTTAGTTTACAGTGTGCAATTAAGGCGTAAGCTAAGCTGGAGCTTAATGACTCAAACTTCAAAGAATTGGAGCCACCTTTCCTATCCTCTGGTCAAACCTAATAACCTCCCATTCTCCAGGCGCTATATGACCCTTACGAGGTTAGAGCTTCCCAATAATTAATATAAATAGTAAAAACCATGTATAAAAATACTGACTTGCACATGTGTCATGTATAAAATACGCTTCTTAAGACATTAGAAAATGTTTGGGTCCTGGGACCATGTTCACTCCTAAGATGAGTGAAGAAAGTCCCAGGACCGAAACACTTCCTAATAAATGTCGTAAGTGTTTTTTACACATGTCAAGTCCTCAGTTCTAATAATACTAATAACAGTGCCTGACAATGAGCGTTTTGAAACCCAGCGCTAACCAGAGATGTAATGTAACGTCAAGAGGTCCATGTGTACCGATGGAGTAGTGGTTTGTGTGCTCTTGTGTCCCCTCAGGGGAGGTTTCTTGAATGCTGGTGAGGGGCTCTTGATCTAGGGAATTGGACCTGTGCCACAATTCCCTGAATTAAGCCTGAATGCCTTCCGCCTTTACCCATCAATAGGCGCTGTATAATCCCTACGGTTTTAGCGTTTCCCCGTTTCTTTTGTTGCATTTGGCAACACAAGAAATGTTTTTTTGTGTGTAGATGTAAAAAGATGTAATAAAAATGTGTAAAGACCTGATTATTTTTTGGAGTTACTAACGTTATTGCAGACGAAAGGTATACACGAAATGACACATATCCCTGCCATATGTGTGTATCCCTGTCATTTGTGTATATATCCCTGCTATGTGTGTGTGTATACATCCCTGCCATATGTAATATCCCTGTCACGTGTTTATACCCCTGCTATGTGTCTATATCCCTGGCATGTTTCTCTTCCTCTACCACGTGTCTATCTCTGTCATGTCTATACTTACGACTCACTCGCCACGAGTTCAAATCCCGCCCGTTGTATGGTTTGTTTTTTATGTCTCTCTCTCTCTCTCTCTCTCTCTCTCTCTCTCTCTCTCTCTCTCTCTCTCTCTCTCTCTCTCTCTCTCTCTGTCTCTCTCTCTGTCTCTCTCTCTGTCTCTCTCTCTCTGTCTCTCTCTCTGTCTCTCTCTCTGTCTCTCTCTCTGTCTCTCTCTCTCTGTCTCTCTCTTTCTCTCTCTCTTCTCTCTCTCTCTCTCTCTCTCTGTCTCTGTCTCTGTCTCTGTCTCTGTCTCTGTCTCTGTCTCTGTCTCTATCTCTATCTCTCTCTCTGTCTCTCTCTCTGTCTCTCTGTCTCTCTCTCTGTCTGTCTCTGTCTCTCTCTCTGTCTCTCTCTGTCTCTGTCTGTCTGTCTGTCTCTGTCTCTCTGTCTGTCTGTCTGTCTCTCTCTCTCTGTCTCTCTCTCTCTGTCTCCCCTCTTCTCTCTCTCTCTCTGTCTCTCTCTCTCTGTCTCTCTCTCTGTCTCTCTCTCGATATTTTAAAAAAATCAATATTTTTGTGCTATTGTTTTCTTGAACTGAAGCGATTTGAGATGTTAATAATAGTTCATTATTACATACAACTCTGTAGAAAAACGTATCACTTATTTCACAATTGAATAGGAGATAAAATAATAACTTTTAGTTTACAATTCCTAAAATTTTGATTCTGAAAATTGTATCGCGTACATTTCAGAAGATGCTAATTGATCAGGAATTTCTTTCCCCATCTTACAACACGCATGACTGGACGAAATCATTCAGAAAACTGAAAGAAATAATTTCAGGCTGACAGCATTCAGAGGTTTTCCATTTATCTTGCCGTGGGATTTTGAACTGACAGCTTTGTCCTTGGAGTCTTCAGCTGTCTGAAACACACTAGAAGAAATATTGCACTGACTCTCGGACGGTACGCAGCTGCTGTGATCAAACTAGCATCTCTTATGTGTATTTAGAACACACTGACTTGTGGGGTGCCTTCTGTCGTGTAGGTCTTTGGGTAACAGGTTAACAAAGGTATTGCAGCGCTTACATGTAAATTTATATTTACAATTTTCAAATAGTATTACATAACGGAATTATAGATATATAAGGGTAACACGATTTTGTGTTTTAATCAAGGATATATAAACTATGCTCGAAAAAATTTGAATCCATCTTCGTCCTCACCGGGGTGTCTGTAGACACCCCGGTGTCTACAGACACCCCGGTGACATTTCAGGGGAAACGTTTACTAAGATGGACTGGAAGAAATTTTTAATAGAGAGTGATGTTTTAACCTTTTAGAATTATATTTAAATGCTTTCTATGCTATCTTATGAATTATGTTTTTGTGTTGAGAGTCAAATTAAACTACCTACCAAGTACAGTGCAGAATGACTTACCACTCTAAAAAATTTCTTCCCTCTCCTTTCCCTCTCCGTCACACTCCATGGGGATGCCTTACTTGCACCTCCACCCATGTGATGTATTCAACTTAATAATATCTGTCCTAGTGACGTGAAAAGACAGAGATATTTTGCATGCCCCATCGTCTCACTGCTCGCTTGCACCATTACATACCTTCATCCAATCTCTGCAACCCCTCTTCCTCCATCCACTCCCTCCAAGACCTAATCCTTCCACTCCTTCCTTTATTCACTCCCTCTAGCCTCTCCTTCCAACCTCATGAAACCTGAGTCAGTGTTGGCCTTCGTACTGACTCTACTTGAGGCTCCTATACACCAAGGATGTCAACGACAAGGAGGAACATACTCATGAAGATGTCCATCTTGAAATGACATCTGTAGTTTAGTGATTACCTGACTACCTGGGTTTACCTGGAGAAGGTTAGCTCCGGGTGGTCAGGTCTAATGTCGGTGAGTGATGGACTTGCCTCGCATGGGTCAGTAGGCCTGCTGCAGTGTTCCTTTTTTATTATGTTCTTATGATTCTCTTGTTCATTACGTCAGGACCGTTTCCTTTTCTACCGTGGTGCATTTGGTGTGAGGATGTTCTGGGTGCCATCATCGAGGCCCCACCTCCAATTAATGCTTTGTGCCCCATGTATATACTTCTGGTCACCTTTATAATGCTGTCATATATACCAGTTCAATCCCTTAAATGTATATATATATATATATATATATATATATATATATATATATATATATATATATATATATATATATATAGATTATTGTAACCTTAGGTAGTAGGTTGGTAGACAGCAACCGCCCAGGGAGGTACTACCGTCCTGCCAAGTGAGTGTAAAACGAAAACCTGTAATTGTTTTACATGATGGTAGGATTGCTGGTGTCTTTTTTCTGTCTCATAAACATGCAAGATTTCAGGTATGTCTTGTTACTTAAACTTGCACTTAGGTCACACTACACATTCATGTACAAGCATATATATACACACCCCTCTGCGACTAGCCAAGGATTCGAACCCCTCCTGCTTTGGTCCGCCTCAGGGTGAGCGAAAACTCATGACGCTCTAACCCACAGGACCACGCAATCCTACAAGAATAACGCACCCAGCCAAGCTAGGTGTGTTACCGTCATCCGAAGACATACGGTGGTGTGGGTGCCTCTGAGCTAATTTCATTCTACTCCCTGTTTGGTGTACTAGCCCAACGAGCAGTATTTTATATTATTGTAACCACGAACTAGTGGTATTCATCGATAACAACACTGCACCTACCTTGGCTGGGTGCGTCAATCTTGTATGATTGCATGGTCCTGTGGGTTAGAGCGTCATGGGTTTTCGGTCACCATGAGGCGGACCAAAGCAGCATGGGTTTGAATCCTTGGCTAGTCTCAGTGTTGTTATTAATATATATATATATATATATATATATGTCGTACCGAATAGGTAAAATTGATCAATTAGCACGAACTCGTTTAAAATTGTTCTTTCTAAAAATTTCTCTTATACGTTTAAAGACATATTTTTTTCATTTATGTTAATGTAAAAATTAATAATTTTGCATCAAAAGAACCTTAGAAAACCCACCTAACCTTATTATAACAAGCGCAATTTAATTTAGCCTAATCTAAATAAATATATTTTAGATAAGTTTACAATAATTTAATAATAAACACAATGAAATATATTTTTTTGTTAGGTTCAGAAAGATTTTTGCGAAATTATTGCATACACAAATTTTCGCTTGTCTTATTCTGCAAGAAGAGCGTTGCTATTTAAGCAAATTTTACCTATTCGGCACGACAGACATATATATATATATATATATATATATTGTTCTAGCTCCTCAGCGTGGCCATCCAGAGGGCAAATGCATACTGCATACTGGGCTCGCGTCCGGCTTCGGAGAAGCTGGAGGAGATTCATAATCTTTGATATATTGTACCAATGTATTCATGTTTGTGTTTTCTGTCAATGTATTCTGTCTATTAATAAAGCACTTATATAATATATATGGGGGGTGGTAGGAGAAGAAAATATTCAAACAGCTCCGGTGAGAACCTCGAGTTTTCCCTGAAGTACGTTTATCGTCTTCTGAGGATGAGGGTCCCCAGTAAAGTTATATATATATATATATATATACAAGCCACAAAAGTGAGGGAATGTGGCAGCTGAAGGCCTTTCGCACTGTCACCAGTGCTTCGTCGGGAGCTTTGAAATGAGAAAATTGAGGAAGGAAATGGGAAAAAATCTCAATGATAGGCTGGATAAGTAACGTGAGCCACGATCCTATCCCAGACAAAGCTCTTTCTGGAGTAAGACCTGGCTCGCGACACTACTCAACCAAACCTCTGACATTTATTCATTACATGTATCAATCTCCTCATTGGAAAGCCCCTGGTAAAGCACTGGTGATGTTGTGAAAGGCCTTGAACTGCTACATTCTGTCTTTTGTGGATAACTCAGATCTCACTGAACAATTATGACAATTTTATGCAAAAATCGCGGACAAGCGACACAAGATGCGAAACGAACACAGTGGTTGTGGTTGTTTTTCATTATAAACAATATATTTAGGGCATTTTTTGACCCTAATTCTTAAAGTGGCTCTTTCTTTTCCACTGTAACTCTCATACGACAATAACATTATTCCCAGATGAGGATTTATAGGTTGTTAGTTATTTTCGGCAAGATGTTTCAGCACTATTACCAAACATCTGAGAGTAATACCAAATATCTGGCAGTATTGGCGATACATCCAAGAGTAATTTCAAATATTTAAAAATACTCCCAAAACATTTCGCAGTGTTGCCAAAGCACCTGAAAATTGCACAAAAAAAATTATTTGGCAACATTGCCAAAACGCATACTAAAGTGCTAAATTATTTTACTATACTGCCAAAACACGTATTGCCAAGTAAGGCTAGGGACCTAGATGCAGGCTGGTGACTGAATTTGTAGAATTTAAGACATACCGTATTTTCTGGTATATAAGGCGCGCCTTTTTTCTTCACAAAAAGTTTTGAAAAGTCCACCTTGTTCCTTATATGCTCAAGGTCAGGGTCAAGGGTAGGATTTTTTTTACGATTTAGAGTAAATTAAGAGGGAAATTAGCCCCTGAATGTGATTACTGATTTACCGTTATGATATTTCTGTCGTGCGTCTTATATGTCGGACATATCCGACATTCCCTGAGCTGACTCTTTCCTGACCTCTTATTTGGTTGATCGGGTGGCAGGTTGACTGGGGTCAAGTGGTAGGTTGGTCAGTGTTAGGTTAGTCAAAAGGATTGTTGATTAGGTGGTAGGTTAATCAGGTGGTTGGTTGGTCAGGTGGTAAGTTAGGTGGTTAGTTGGTTGACCAGGTGGTAGGTTAGTCAGGTGTTTGGTTGATCAGGTTGTAGGTTGGTTAGGTGGTTGTTTGGTCAGGTTGTAGGTTGATCGAGCGGTAGGCTGGTTGGTCAGGTGGTTGTTTGGTCAGGTTGTAGGTTGATCGAGCGGTAGGCTGGTTGGTCATGTGGTTGGTTGGTTGGTTGGTCAGGTGGTAGTTAGGCAGGTAGTAGGTTAGTCAGGTGGTTGGATGGTCAGGTGGTTGGATGGTCAGGTGGTTGGTTAGCCAGGTGGTTGGATGGTCTGGTACAGGTGAATACAAAAAGTTGCTTGAATGTGGGAGAGGTCGAAGGTTAGTGGCAAAATCAATTTATGAGGCGGTGGTAATCTGCTAATGGTGTGTTAGTGGCAAGTTCACTTGTCACAGGTGGACGTCACAGTGGCAGGGCGTGGGTAGGGCTGTGTGTGGGTCGGGGTGACGGGCAGGGCTTGGTGTATACCTGGAATATACCTGGAGAGGGTCTTGCGGGTCAACGCCACCGAGGCCCGGTCGTAGGTGTGTAGGTTGTGATACGGTAGAATCTGTATGGGTCCAGGGAGGGGAAGGTTGATTGTGGGTCCAGAGAGGGGTCTGGTTGGTTATGGGACGGGTGAAGGTTCATGTTTGGAGGGAAGGGGTTAGCAGCATATGTGTAGATTACCAAGGATAACCCAAGAAAGTTAGTGACTTATTTCCATTGGGCTCCTTGTAGTGTGACTAATTCTTGTGAGCTTGGAAAGCGGTAAACACTTAGTGGTCATGGTCACTGTGCTTGATTGTGCACTTATTGAAGAATACAGAAATAGACAGCATAGTAACCTATGTGATATGTCAAGATATTAATGAAAATAAAATATCAGCCTTTTTGGGGCCTAGTTCCTAGTACATTTGTGCATCTATATTCACCGGCGCTACCATCCCGGGCGCTACCATCCCCGGGCGCTACCATCCCCGGGCGCTACCATCCCCGGGTGCTACCATCCCCGGGCGCTACCATCCCCGGGCGCTACCATCCCCGGGCGCTACCATCCCCGGGCGCTACCATCCCCGGGCGCTACCATCCCGGGCGCTACCATCCCCGGGCGCTACCATCCCCGGGCGCTACCATCCCCGGGCGCTACCATCCCCGGGCGCTACCATCCCCAGGCGCTACCATCCCCGGGCGCTACCATCCCCGGGCGCTACCATCCCCGGGCGCTACCATCCCGGGCGCTACCATCCCGGGCGCTACCATCGCGTACCACCCCCGGGCGCTACCATCCCCGGGCGCTACCATCCCCGGGTGCTACCATCCCGGGCGCTACCATCCCGGGCGCTACCATCCCCGGGTGCTACCATCCCGGGCGCTACCATCCCCGGGCGCTACCATCCCCGGGTGCTACCATCCCCGGGTGCTACCATCCCGGGCGCTACCATCCCCGGGTGCTACCATCCCGGGCGCTACCATCCCGGGCGCTACCATCCCCGGGCGCTACCATCCCCGGGCGCTACCATCCCCGGGTGCTACCATCCCCGGGATGCATATGAGGTGCACAATAAACTAGCCGCTTCGGCAGCAAAAATCTATCCTAAAAAATAAATGGGAGATAATCAGGTTTGATCAAAGGAATGGGAGAATATCTCAGATTTCTTGGAACAAGAGCCTTTCGCCAGCATCAAAGGCACTTCTGGAAGAGTTGTCTGCCTAAGAATTCATCATTTTTCAATGAGTGGAGGAGTCACTTGCTTTGTCGGAATTTACTGCAACTTTTGCCAGGTAACTGGTAATGAATTATATGGTTTATGGAGTGGCAGCAATGAATTAAAATTTATTATAATTTTGTCATAGTTATGATTTATGTAAAAATGAAAGAAAATGAGTCATGATAAGAGCAAGGTTGAGATACTAGTGGAAACATTCACGATAACAAGACGATTGTAATGATGGTCGGCCATTATGTTAGCGGCATGTTGATAACGAGTGATTGAGAGTTTTGAGATTTATTGTTTTTTTTAATGTCTGTTCAGGAATTTTAAATTCATGAATATAGATTCCGAGAACAGGTTAACTTGGTATCACCAACACTCAAGTTTTTCGTCACAATTTAGGAAGTGTGTGTGTGTGTGTACTCACCTAGTTGTGGTTGCAGGGGTCGAGTCACAGCTCCTGGCTCCGCCTCTTCACTGGCCGCTACCGGGTGTGTGTGCGTGTGTGTGTGCGCGTGCGTGCGTGGGGTGTGTGTATCCGATAAAAAACTGCATATTGGCAGTTCATTTTTAATGCGACAGCTTTTTCACCTCTTCCATTTCCACCTCCAAACCCAGCAGCACCCCTTCCCTCAAACCCAAACTTAATACCAACCATACCTTTCCTAGCTTACAACCACTGCACCATTTCACCATCCCCATCCTGCATTCCCCACTACGATGCCATCCCCAATCCATCCTCCAACGTATCCCCCAACCCATCCTTTCACCCCGTCCCCCCACCCCATCTTCAAGACCTGTCGTCAGTGTGTAATTGTGCCAGACTCTAGGACATAATTTATCCCATTAAATGTGTGTTCGCGTGTGCGTACCTATTTGTACTCGCTTATTTGTGGTTACCGGGTTCGAATCTCGGTTCCTTACTCTTCCTCTCCGCTTGCCGCTATAGGATTTTTTCTAAATTGGCTGTTTGAGCCTTATCATACATCTCCTTAAAACGATGTATAGATTTTGTCTCGATCACTTTTCTGTCTAGGTCTTTTTAATTCCTGACAATTCTGAGGCTAAAGTAGTATTTCCTAACATCCCTGTGACTCAAATGTGTTTTTAACTTGTAGCTGCGCCTTCATGTACCTGAGACTCTCCTGTCGAACAGACACCCTGTCAATCCCTCTCGATATTTTATACGTCGTAATTATGTCACCCATCAGGTTTAGTTCCATCAGCCTTTCTCACAGCTCTTGACTCTAAGCTCTAGGACTAGTGTCGTTTCAAATCTTCGCATTTCTTCCATCTTCTTGACATGGTATATCAGCTGTGCGCTTCGTAGTGGTGTGGCACACTCCAAGATGGGCCTGACAAATGTCATATGTAGTGTTGAGAATGACCCCTTGTTGAGGTTCTGAAAGCTATCCTTATATTTGTCAGTGTCGCGTTGGCTGTAGTGGCTGCTTGGTTCATGTGAGCCTCGCGCCTGAGGTCTCCTTTCAGGGAGGTTTGCAGTCTTTATACCCCAAGCCTGTGCGCGCGCGCGTTTGAGAGCTAGTATACTCCCTATTTAGACTCACCTATTTAGACTCGCCTATTTGTGGTTGCAGGGGTCGATTCACAGCTCCTGGTCCCGTCTCTTTGCTGGTCGCTACTAGGTCCAATCTCTCCTTGCTCCATGAGCTTTATTGTATGTCTTCTTAAAGGTGTGTGTGTGTGTGTGGGTTTATGTTAGAGCATTTTCCAGCATTTTTGCCTCTGAGATAGGGTAAGGGAGAAGGACGATTGTTGGTCTCTGGATTGAGAGTGAGGGAGACGGGGAAAGAGGCGGACGAAAGAGTAAATTAATTTTATTTTAGTTTCATCTCACCATTTCTCTTAACCCTGACCTCATGTCAAGTTTTGTTACTAGTACAACAATATGTACCCAGTCGTACCCACACCTCGGTGTCAGCTTCTAGTAGTCACTGGTTGTCCCCACAACTCACTGTCAGTCATTGATGGTATACACAGCTTACTGTCAGCTTCCAGCAGTCACTGGTTGGTGCCTGTCCCTCGCTGTTAAATACCAGGAGTCACTAGCATGACATTATGTACCGGGTGGTGTCTACACAACACTCCGTCACCTTGTACAGAGTATTCAGCGGTGACTGTGAATAAATGAGAAGCAAGAAGTGAAAGAGAATATTTAAGCATGTACTTACAGGCAAGGACATATTCTCGCAGTATGAGTAATGGCAGTTCTCTTAAGGCAGGATAACGGTTGGTTCTACCTTACTGACTTCTCCATTGAAAGGTTTAGATTGTAAAATTATATTTTTTTGGCAGGAACATTGTGTCAACATAGTGGATAAGAAGTTATTCTAATAACATCGTATGATGAGAATTTATGCACCTAGAGGTATGCTGTATATGTCTCTTGGTGTATATACGCTGAATTTAACTCTCAAGGTGCCGATGATGTGTATTTACGCCATCCGGGAAACTGCCAGTGACATAAATATTTGCTAAAATTTTAGGTCCTCCTAAATGGTCTATATTGACACGAGTCATAGGTATGCTCAGTATATATAAAAAAAATGTGTGCAGGTCATTGGAGTAGAGGGAAAATGCCATTTTTTTAGTATTACTGAAAAATAAAATAGCTAAATATCGTAGGAAAACATATATGAAGGTCACCTTCCAGCCTTCATGTCTGTGTCAGTACTACTGCAGTTTTACTCATTCTTGTCTTATTAAACTTAATAATATAGTCATAATTTTTAAAGGGGTGGACTGGTAAGCCAGTGGAAGACCTCGGTCAGATGGCCAAAAGCTCCAGCTGAGGGTCATCATATGACGTAGTAGTAGTAGCAGCAGCAGCAGGAATAGTAGTAGTAGTAATAGTAGTGGATGTAACTTTTGGATGTTATATGATGGTTTGTTCATTGTTTTGAGGATAACTCTTGGTAATACTTTAGAGATGAAGAAACTGTCTTTATTCTGTTTAATAATGTTTAAAATGGCGATTAAGGATGATTCAAGGCATCTTGTGCATATGATTTTTAGCTTCACATTGTTACCTATATACATCCTCTGTATTCCTGTATTGTTTGTAACGGCTCGACTAAGTTCGTGGAGAGCAAAACTTTGCTACAATAAAATGTTACACAAGTGGCATGTGTGTTCTTTTGCCTAATATATGATTCCCTTGCATGAAGGAAAAAGAAGACTTTAAGTGTCATTCACTTCTCTCATCCTTGCATTTTGGTATTTTATGTGAAAGCCGAGGAATATCGGCCTAAAATGGCTACATTAAAAAGGACTTAGAAGTCTAGACCCGAATTTAGTCCATCTGAAATTTAATTTTAAGAAAAATCGAATTTTTAGCACTGAAATGACGGTGTTTGTTGGGGGCGTAAACATAAATTTCTGATTTGAATAGTAATAGGCTAAATCAATGGTCAATGAATATTATATTAAGCTAATGACATATTTAGAGTATATAAGTGCTCGTTACAGTTTCTTTCTGTAGAGTATTTTATCTGAAATCTTGAACTGTCCAACTGCCCATTTCAGCAGTGACCCTTCTGGCATTTACCAGAGGGCTTGTGCCTCTTCACTTATCGCTACTAGGTCCTCTCTCTCCCTCCTCCATGAGCTTTATCATACCTCGTCTTAAAACTATGTATGGTTCCTGCCTCCACTACGTCACTTGCCAGACTATTCCACTTCCTGACAACTCTGACTAAAGAAATACTTCCTAACATCTATGTGACTCATCTGAGTCTTCAACTTCCAATTGTGACCCCTTGTTTCTGTGTCCCATCTCTGGAACATCCTGTCTCTGTCCACCTGGTCAATTCCTCGCAGTGTTTTGTATGTCGATATTATGTCTTCCCTAACCCTTCTGTCCTCCAGTGTCGTCAGGTCGATTTCCATTAACCTTTCTTCTTAGACATTTCCCTTAGCTCTGGAACTAGCCTTGTTGCAAACCTTTGCATTTTCTCTAATTTCTTGATGTGCTTGACCAGGTGTGGGTTCCAAACTGGTACTACATACTCCAGTATGAGCCTGACGTACACGGTGTACAGAGTCTTGAACGATTCCTTACTAAGGTATCGGAACGCTGTTCTCAGGTTTGCCAAGCGTTCAATGACTGGGAGGAGGGTCTCCAAGTCTCTGATGGCTAGGTACACTAGATGTGCCGCCTCATCCTCCCGGGCCTGCCCCACTGGGGTCATTGGGAAGTGTCTGAAGCGAAGGGGCATCTAACAGGCATATAACATCTAAGCTTGGCAGTCTAACAGGTCGTGTATCAGGGGTTTCGGAACCATCCGGTCACAGTGGGCACAGTGCTCCTCTCTTGCCCTGTTAACGATCCGTGCAGTGGTGGGATACCCTAAGCGTAGGCGGTGGATATTAACCCGCAGTTTCCTGGTCTGCGTTCGAATACTTGGAGGGGGTGCCCTGTGAGTCGCCCTGTCATACCAGCGGCGGCTCCGTGAATCCCCAGGGTCAGGTAGTGGGCGCCTGGCCGCACTGGCAGCCCATAGCATAATCTGGCTGCGGCTGATGTAGATTGCAGCACGCGGTTGTGCCTCGAGCGTTGCGGTCTTAGCAGCCTCATCTGCTGCATCATTGTCGGGGATACCCACATGGCTCGGGATCCAGTTGATGGTGGCTCTGAGACCCTGGGCCATGAGCATCTGCAGGTCGCCCCGAATGGATGTGATTAAGTGTATATTGTCCCTTGGCTCTCTCTGCATAATTGCCTGGATCGCTGACTTGGAATCCACATGGATGAAGAGGGAAGAGCTTCCTTGATGATGTACATAGACAAAATGTGCGAATCAATGCGATATTATAAACACATGTAATTATGAAAATGTGTTGATGTTTAAACCAAAAATGACGTACATGCTGTAATGTTTGTTTTTTAATCAAATTATGTTTATGTAATAAAATGTTAAATATGTATAGGATTTGTATTCGTCAATTTTGCATGGATGTGCCTGTTGTATTTAAGAAAGCAATCAAAAAAAAAAAAAGTTCCCTTACCAAAGACCATCATGGGGCACTGTATGGTAGATAAAATTGTATAAATAATATGGAACTAAACCTACAAAAGTGTGAACTTAAATATTTTCTGTGAGTATTCATTTAATATCTACAGATTATGTGGAAGACAATATATCGAAACGAAGAGAAATAAAGATATGGAATAAGAAAGAAGAAAGAGATCTAAAGAAGCAAATATAAAAATATATAGAATAAGATAGACGAAGAGAATAGAATTAAACAAATTATATGTGATGGATGGCAGGGTGTGAAGGCAGGATCTTGTGTGACTGATCACTCAGGGCGGGTCGGGGCACGAGGTGGGGCCCTGGCTGCCTATAGATTAGATTTTGCCACCGAAGTTGCTAGTTTATTGTGCACCCCATATCCATCCTGTGGAGGGTAGCGCAGAGCATATGGATACACAAAGGCCTAGGAACTAGGTCCCAAAAGAGTTTACAGAAGTACATCTGGATTTATATCTTCAGTTCATTTATCAGTTACAAGCAAATTTAGGAAATTTGCTTAATGTATCTGGTATCTTATTTTCATTAATAAGATATATTGACATGTCATATAGATTATACTGTCTATCTCTATACCGATATGCTCCCTCCACATGCCTTATTACCAAATACACCCATCGGACTAATATTGAAACCATAAAAAATACTTAAAAACTTCACCGTGTATTTCAATACTAAACCAAAAAGGGGGAAAAATATGGACCATGAATAATGTTTTAAAGTGGTGGTGGATAAGGCAATTGAGACCGGGTGGCGGCCTGCCCGGGTGTCTGAACCACCTGTCCCCTCGCATTGCAACGTATCGGAGACTGAAGTGTAATATTAGAGGAACAAGTGTTGCAGAACGGTAGCAACAGCAGCTGATACATTATAGGCAACGGTGACACCAGTATCAGCAACACCGTCATCGAGAGTGGTCGTAGCAAAGGTAACAGTGGAAGCAGCAACAACAACAGCAAAAAGTAGCACAGAACTGGCAGAATCAGCAATAAAGGCATCAATGGCGAAGGGAACAGTATCAAAGTATCGTCAACATTTGACAGCAAGAGTAACGCAGACTCTGCAGTATCAGCAACAACGGTATCAACAGTAGCCGTAGCAGCAGAGACAGTAACAGTATCCTCAGCAGCATTTACTAATACTGGAGCAGCAGCAGAAGTTGCAAGAGCAACAGTAGTAGTAACTGATTATGGCAACAACAGCAGCAAAGCAGCACCTGTAGTAGCAAGTGTAATAGCAGGACCATCCGAAGTTGCAATAGGAGTGGCAGCTGCAAGCAATGGAGTAGGAGCAGCTGTTATAGCAAGAACAGCTGTAATAGCAGAACCATCAGCAAAGGTAACGAGAACAATAGCGGAGGCTATGACGGCGGCAGCTACAAGCAATAGAAGCAAAAAGAACAGCCAGAGCAGCAGCAGAAGCAGCAGTATCAGCAGAAAGAAGATTGTCCTCCACAGCTGAGCAATAATACTCTTCCTGCTGAAGTGCACAGGAGGTCGCTACTCAGTAAGAAGGTCTGAGGAACAACAAATACGGACAAAATACTTGAGACTGTAATAGCCGCGTTGCAGAGCCAGCCTAGTCAGTAGACTTTCTAGCCTTAAAAATGGAACTTTATCAAGTCTAAGGGCTTTATCAAGCCCTGTATAGTTCCAAACATTTAATATAAGGACTTACTCTGTTACGAGAATTGTACATTCATATATTTCTTGGATATACGTCATGCACTACAATACATGGTTAGTACTAAACGATCCATTGTAGTTGTGTTAATAATTATATGAGTAAAGATGTAAAGAATTTTGTGTGTGGCATCCAGATGGTGGCGAAATGTATGTGCCATCTGAAATATACATGTTCCATTTTGTTCTTCCTCAAGGTTGAGCACAGTGTTGAAGAAAATACTAGGCTGTGGATTTTATTAAAGCACGTTTAATTTGAAGAGCCTTACCCAGGCATAAGTTGTGGACAGAGACGCAGGCACGCACAACATCCCTTCATTTGTTCTAAGTAGAGCTTTTATATGCACGTTTCGTTTCGAGTAAAACTTCTATTTTCATAATATTTCGCTCTTATGTAGAGCCTTTATCTACACGCTTTGCTTTACGAGCTTTTACATTGTTATGACTTGATCTTTAAGACTTGACTTTCCCCTTCCTTTGTAGAGAGGAGCAGTGTAGGTAGGGGGGGGGCTTGGATATGAGCTTCGCCTGGTGTTGTAAAGACGAATTTGTTTATTTAGCAAAATTGGACGTCAGTGCTGGTGAGTGGAGGGCGCGGTAGTAAGCCCAGCATCAGCCAGGGCAAGCGACCGCCAAACACGAGATGAAGATGCTGATCTCCGGAATTAGGGAAGCAAAAGGGAGAGGAGGAAGCAATGACAGACAAGGTTCGGGCTGCTGGTCAACGCTGAGATGCAGGTCTTGTTTTGTGTATACGCGTGCGAGCGTGCGTACTCGCCTATTTATTGTTGCAAGGGGTCGATTCGTAGCTCCTGGCCCTGATGGTCGTTACTAGATCCACTTTCTCCCTTCTCCAAGAGCTTAATCGTACCTCTTCTTAAAACTATGCATGGATCCTGCCTCAACTACATCATTCTCCAGATTGTTCCACTTCCTGACAGCTCTACGGCTGAAAAAATACTTTCTAACATCCCTGTGGCTCCTCTGAATTTTCAACTTCCCGTTGTGACCCCTTCTTGCTGTGTCCTATCTCTGCAACATTGTCTCTATCCACCTTGTCAGTTCCTCTCAGTATTATGTATCTTATTATCATGTCCCTCTATCCTTCTTGTGTGTGTGTGTGTGTGTGTGTACTCACCTATTTGTGGTTGCAGGGGTCGATTCATAGCTCCTGGCCCCGTGTGTGTGTGCATTATAAAAATGAACTCTGTGTTCCTTAAAATAAAGAGGCGACTCCTCCAGGGAGGGTAAACTGGTACTTTGTGAGAAAGTAAATAAGATGATGTTTTGAAGAGTTAGTAACTGAGTGTTGTAAAAACATGTCGAGTTTAATCATTTTTATGATGAACCGTGGCCTGGTAGGCAACGCTCTCGCCTCACACACTGAGTGTCCGTGGTTTAATCCCCGGCTGGGTGTAAACATTGGGCGTGTTTCCTTACACCTGTCCCCGTTCACTAGCAAGCAAGTAGTTGCCTGGGTGTTAGTCGACTGATGGGGTCGCATCCTGGGGGGGGACAAGCTTGAAGGACCCCAATGGAAATAAGACACAGTCCTCGATGACTCCCTTATTTTCTGGTGACTAACCCTCAGTGGTTCAGAATCCGAATAAAATCTTATCCAACTACTTCTACTGTCACTTGTGGGGATCATATCTTCAGGAATCAGCTAGCGTGAGGTAACTAAGGGTAGCATTAGTGCCAGTCACGTCTTCTAGTAGTACAACTCTCAGTCAGCTAGAAGTAATCAAGGGTGGATATACACAATCTGTCAGTCATGTTCATCATTCAATGACAAAATAAGAAATTAAGAAAATAAACTGTCCTGTTACTCATCTTTCGTACGTCCCTTTAAGCTATTTTTTTCCTTCTATCCACTTATCCATCCCTGCCAGTCAATTTAAATTTCCATTTTAAATATTCCCGTTTAACAAATCTAATCAAAAGTGCACAAACGCTTTCTTTTGTACTTGTGGTTTTCTCTCCACACATCCCTTCTTCAGCAGGACGTGGGAAAGAGAGAGAAATTTCCCGATCCATGGGCAGTAAGCTTGCCCACCTATGGCTGAGCAGTGAAATAACTATTAATAGAATGGACTGCACCCGCAGTGCGGGTACAGTCGTAGTGCGGGTGCACCCGCAGTTCGTGTACAGTCGTAGTGCGGTAGCCGGGTTAAGGTGTTTACAAGTGGACCAGTGCACAGGCTTCCCCACACCATCCCGACCAGTTGATTAAGTTAATCCGCTAGATTAATCAGTCAGCAAATTCTCGCCTATCATGGTTCCTTCAGCTTGCCGTTCCATCAAGCTTAAATCAGTTGGCGCAGCTTAAATATGCTAGTAATTACAGGCATTGTAGCTGCCTAGGCTGTGAAGTTTTATATATGTATACATTTACCTGGCTCGCCCATCAGACTACAGCTTGTAATTTCCACTAATTTGATCGTAAACACGCTGAGGTATGACCTGCCTGATAATTTAATATAATCTACATATATTGTCGATTGCACATCAAAGAGTTCGGACTATGCAATTGCCATAAACTATGTTAAACCTTACTGTTAGTAATGAATATTAGCAATTATTAATAAAATTATAAGGGCAAGAAATTCTGTAAAATAAATTTTTAATTGGTTATTAAAGGTTATCAAAAGTAGGAAACCTGATAGAGGAAAGAATTTAAAAAGTTTACACGCTAACTTTTTTTTTTTCAAGATTCTTGAAATCGTTTAAAAATACAGGTTTTCTTTTGAGTATTTGTTGCACTTGCAAGTGGTGATGCAACTCAGGGACAAATCAGCTTGAACCTGCAAGGAGTAAGCTAGTCAGTCAAGAAAAGAAAGGTGGGTGTGTCTAAGGAAGAAAGAAGACGGTTGATGAACTGGACGTTAAAGAGATAACGTATAAGGGGTAATGAAGACAAGTGATAAACAACGTGACGATAGACGTGATGAACAAGGGAGCGATAAAGACGGGTGATGAGCAACGGGGCGACAAATAAACGAGCAATGAGGCTACAGATAAACAATTAGTAGAAGCTAATGATAAACGAGGCATGGGATTAGTGGTAGGCGCAAAAAGTTGGATGTTGACTAGACAAAGGATTACCAAGGCAGCAAGCAACCTGTTTATCACCAGTCAAAAAAAAACAATTAATCTTTAAACTAGTAACTAGCATATATACATACTGGGAGACATAATCTCTCAAACAGGGCGTAAAATAACTAGCAGCATACATACACTGGGAGACATAGAGCTCTCTGGAAGTGCTTCGAGAGGAGCTCACCACGTGCTTGCCACTGCTTCGTCACAGTACTTGTAGCCCAATCATCTCACGGTTTTAAAACCGAAATCCTTATGTTCACTAGTCGAGGGATTTGTTAAAGTAAGAAGTGTTAAATGCATCTACTGTATCTTTACTGAGTTAAGACTTCTTGTATAAATATTATATGCGCTCGACCTGAGAAGTAAGTCACATATAATAGAACATAATTGAAATTATACCTAATATCAGGTCTATTAACTCGTATATGATATGTAATTGATAATTATTCAAAGTCCAACACCGGGATTAGTCATATGAAAGATAATTTACACAAAACTCATTATCCAAATAAATATCCATTCTTGCAACATCACTAGCACTATTTGAGAGTAAATCTGCACCTACTCCCTTGAACTTCACTCTTCGCCGTCGTCGAATTAAGAGGAAACTTTTATAAAATGAAGAATTAGACACATGTGCAACGTCTGGATATCTTTTTTTTTTGTAGACGTTTCACCCTCCAGCGAAAAAACAGTAGAACTATGAAAGTTCTTCAAGACTACGGTGCTCATTACCAACTCCAGAGCTGAGGGACTGATTACCTCGTCTTTTCTATATAGTTATACAGTCTTCACATTATGGATGGCAAAACGTCTACAATAAAGGTACTCAGATGTTGCACATGTGTCCAATTCTTCATCTTATCAGTTATCTCTACCATTCATGTACACCTTTTTTTAAAGTTTCAAACACCACCACTGAGGGTTTCCGATGCTGGGAATAGGTTGAACACTTTTAATTATTACATTATCTCAGCTGTCAGTGAAAGATATTCCTTATGGTTATAACAGTGCTAACTGTAAACAAAAATTAGCACCAAATAAAAAAAAGACGAGAGTTCACATGTATGGTAAAAAAAAAAAATCACCCTAACTGACAATATTAGTCTGAAGGCTCTGTCACTCGGTAATTTAGTAAAGTCTTGAATACTGGAGGGAGCCTGTGTGTAGAGGCACGCCCACCACATATTAGGCAAATGCTGTGTGTGTTGGTTGTGTGGGTAACGGAGGGTGGTGGGTCTTGTGTTGGAGTGGTAGATTGGAGGAGATGTAGTGCATAAATAGTGGAAAGTTGTGGATCTAGTGTGGGGTTGGTAGATGGGTAGATCTGAAGTGTATACGTGGTGGAAGAGGTATGTGTGTTGGTGGTAGATTGGTGAGATTGTAGTGTGTTGGTGGTAGATTGGTGAGATTGTAGTGTGTTGGTGGTAGATTGGTGAGATTGTAGTGTGTTGGTGGTAGATTGGTGAGACTGTAGTGTGTGGATGGTAGAATAGCGAAGGCGGTAAGGCTAAGGAGGGTTGTAAATGAAGGGGCTAGTAACACTAAGTGGGGTGGATGAGGGGAGTGTAGGTGATTGAACTGGGTTTAGTAAGACATATGTGATGTGAAAGGTTTAGAAAACTGACAAGTTTTATGAATTAGACATTTGTGCAACATTTGGGAATCTTTAATGAGGTAACATTTCGCCGGCCAGTGGCTTCTTCAGTCCAATATGGAGAACGGTGGAAAATGAGAAGTTTGAGGTAATCAGTCCCTCTGCCTGGAGTCGTGTTCAGTCCATCAAGACTCACGCCATCAAGATTGATGGACTGAACACATTGACTCCAGGCTGAGGGACTGATTACCTCAAACCAGTGGCGACTCGTGTATAGGCACTGCGGGACTGCAGCACCCCCTATTTTCACTCGATGTTATCGATAACATTCAATATAATTAGTCTTTTTTTTCTTTAATTCCTTTTTTACACTTGTACATTATATAATCCTTAAGCTTAATGACAGTAGCCATCACCTAGTACATGAAAAAATTACAAAAATCCTTGTATGGAACTGTGGGCTTCACAGCGACTTGCTGTTTGGGTGTTGTACGCATGTCCGAGATAAGACGCTGCACGCTAGGTATAAAGGGCACTGTCGCTGATGCAGTGCCGACCCTGTTGTGAAAGTGTAAGGTAGTGTTTTTTTTTTTTTTACTCAGCGACGTGTGTTGTGCTTAAAAACCATGTACCATATTCTTGAATGTGATAAAGTGTAGAATTAGATGATTATCATGCTTTCAGCTATTTTATTTAATTCATATTTTTTGCTTACCTAAATTATTTAGGTAAGTAAAACATATTTTTATGTTTATGATTTTATCAAGCTTATTTATAAAAATTTTTTTTATATGCTTGTTTCGTTTTACACAATATTAATAAAACAATGGCTAAAAATTTCCTGAAGCAGCACTTCCACTAATTTTAGCTACGAGCCGCCACTGCCTCAAACTCTTCTTCAGTATGCACCGTTTTTCTCTATATTGGACTGAAGAAACCACTGGCTGGCGAAACGTTTCCTCAGTAAAGATTCCCAAATATTGCACAAGTGTCTCATTGTTCAGTAAGACGTATGCACAGCAAGCTTTTATTATGACGTTTTGCTCTGGGTAATCGTGTCATTAAACTTGATAAAGCTCTACACAGAGCGAAATGTTGTCACACTAGAAGTTTGTTGTGCTCATAAAATGTCTTACTCCATCCCGGCAGCATCTAGCCCTTGTATCCGATATGACTGGGTACTAAATGTTGACGAACCTTGGGATTTAGATGGACTAAATTCCCCAGAGGACAGTTTGAATCACCCATAACTATTTTTTTTCTAATGCTTTACGTAAAGCGCTGTATATTATGTAGGTAGATTAGCGCAAGGAGGAATGAAGACTGGATGCTGTTTTTTGGTAATCACGAAACTATCTCACTACCATTCCGTATACACTTGAATCCCACACCTGTGAAACTATCACATTTTCAACTATTTTCGGACCACTTTCTTCAATTTTCAAGTTTTGTGAACTACTTTTATATACTGAAAATGGATTTTATATATTTAATATGTATGTATAGTAAATATTAACAAACATTTTTTTCTTGTTTACAGGTTTGTGAAGGCAGTTGTGGTGGTGGTGGTGGTAGAAGTTCGTCTTAATGCTGAGAGTGAAAGGTAGGTGTATGTACTCACCCTGGTGTTTTGACGGGGCCAGTTACCCCTTCCACCCAGCCTTTTAACTGTTATTCTGGCCTCGAGGGTCCGATCATACTTACTCCTGAAGCTGTGCATGGTGTTTGCGTCCACTACCTCATCTAATTGGTTCCACTTACCAACGACGGAAAAAGTACCTCCCAACATTCCGGCGGCTCATTTCCATATTTAGCTGTCATCTACGACCCCTAGAATTCTCGCATCTCAAATACCCTGTCACTATCCACTCTCATAATTTGAGTATTTTGTATATCCTGATCATGTTGCCCCTGGTCCTCCTCTTAGTCTTGAAAGGTTTAGTTCCTCAGGTACACCATATACCTCAGTTTAAGTACCACTCTTCTTGAGAACCGTTGCTTTTTGTTTAGTTTCTTTATATACTTTATCATTTGAGAGCTCCTTGCTTTCGTTGCTTGCCCCAAGGTGGCTTAATTCGCATTTTAACTTCTCTTAAATAAAAGCATCTTCAAGGAGAAAAAAATAAGTAGATCCTTCTTCCATGAGAAAGAAAAGTCAAACTCTCAAGAGTGAAAGGAAGGAATAACTTCAAAAGATATAAAATTTACATATTCTTTTGGCAAAGAGTTTATAAGAGAGACTACATGTCTGGCGGTTCCAGATGGTAGTGTTTATGCATTCCAGGTGGTTTAAAAATGTTCCCATTAGCTTCAAACGTTGTTCATCTTTCTCCAGGTAACCAGTGCTGCAGTTGTTCGCGCGCACTGCAGTGTTGTACGAACACTAGAAAATGGAAATAACACCAAACAAAATAAAAAAAGAAAACTCTGTAAGAAAAAATTGTATAAACTTCAGCCTCGTGTGTTATAGTAGTTGTAGTCGTGGCTAAGCCGAGGCGTCTCTTTGTCTGGCTTCATGCGGCTCACCAGACTATCCAGCTTAACTTCCTGTTCTGGATATTGTCTCCAAAAGTCGCAATGAACGAGCAAACGAGTCCCATACGACTTGCGATCCATGGCATGATACTTGTAAGTGATGACCTGCTAAACAAGAAATAATTGTGTATAAATATGAAGGTGTTGACTGTAATAATCATCAATGACCAGTGAATCACCAGCACTAAGTTACCAGTGACTATAATATCAAGGTGATGAGAGTAACAAGAAAATCTAGGCAGTGAATGATGTCAGATTGGAAGAGAAGAATATACAGGAAGTAACTGTATTCAGGTATTTTAGAGTGAACTTTACGGCAGATTGAGTCTGTGACAGACGAGGTTAATTATAGAATACACAGGTGGGAGGAATCGGGTAATGTGTTGAGGCATTTGTGGACATACTGAATGTCATCCATAGAAGCAAACAGGAGAATGTACCAGAGTATAGTAATACCAACACTCTATGGGTATGAAGCATTGGCTTTTGCGTTGCAGCGAGGAGGAGGCTGGAGGCAAAAGAGATGTCATGCTTGAGGGCGATGAATGGATTGAATATTATACAGAGAATTCGGAGCGTAGAAATTGTGACAGTGTGGTGTTATGAAAAATATAATTCGGAGGGCTGAGGAGGGGTTACGGAGGGGATTGGTTATTTGGAGAGGATTGAACAGAATAAGAGGACTGTATATAAATTTTGGGTGGAAGTAGTTAAGATCGTCCCAGGAAGGGGCTAAAAGTGGTTTTGAATTCTGGGAAAAGGATAAGAACAGGGATAAAAGAGGGACTTAAACACCAATCAGGCCTGTGTGAGCTCATTAGATCGGAATGAATGGAGATAAGTTTTTTCCAAGACGACCTGCTGTTGGAGTATGAGCAAGGTAATATTTATGAAAGGGATTCGGGGAAACCGATTAGCCAGACTTTAGTCTTGTAACAACGGAGTGACGATGTTGCAGCTCGGAGGGTCATTTGAAGTATGTTAGTGCCTTGCTGTTAGACGACCAGTGTGTGTTAAAAAAAAATTAAAAGTTTTAATGGTAGAGTATAGTGCCTCCCTGCGTGACCTTCAGACCAGATGCTGTGACAAATCTTAAAATGTCAGCAAGTATGCCGGTAGTGAACTTCAGTAAGCGACCTTATAGAAATCATACTCGGACATACAGCTGTCAGTTTCTCTATACATGATGCGTTCACTTTGAATACTATTTTAGGGATTAAAGTATCCTTGATCTTAGTGCAAAGTGGATTGCGTTCATCGTGATGCTAATGTAGTCAACAGGATGTAAACATAAACTAGCTTAAACACATTGTGGCAACACATCTTGCTGGTGGAAAGCCAGCCACCGTCTGCCAAAATACTCAAGATCTCGCAAACGTCCTAAGAAGCATATTCAAAAACTTAGGAAGATTCACTTATATTTATTCCTAGTCTTACTGAATGTGTGTGTGTGTGTGTATGGGGGATGGGGCTGTTGGACGGAAAGGGAGTAAGTGGGTGCAGGGGTGTAAATGCGTATTGGAAGCGGAGGGGAAGAAAGAACATGGGAAAGGAGAATGACATTAAAAACGATTTATACTAAATTTAACGTTCAGTTTGACAGTACAGTACAACTGCTGCTGCTGCTGCTGCTGCTGTTGTTGTTGTTGTTGTTGCTGCTGCTGCTTCTATTGCTGCTGTTGTCTTGCCAAGAGTGATCTTCTTTAAGGTATTCCCAAGCTGACAACTACTTCTTCGTACACGCAACTCTCCTGGTATTACTTCTATTTTTCTCGCCATGCTTTCACCTACCACCACCACACACCACCACCATCACTTCCATTACCTCACATCATATCACCACCACCACCAACCACCACCACTTCTTGCCTGACCCACCAAATGGCTTAAGATCTGCTTACCGTCAGCCACACACACATTTGCTACTTAAAACTGAAGACTTTACCTTCTCTGGCGCATAATTACTTTCTAAATATACTCGCGGTTATACCTAAGGAGTTAATTAGTTATTCTTCTCAACACACTGGCAGTTCACCCCTCCCCCTGGCGCTCCTCTCTCTCTCTCTCTCTCTCTCTCTCTCTCTCTCTCTCTCTCTCTCTCTCTCTCTCTCTCTCTCTCTCTCTCTCTCTCTCTCTCTCTCTCTCTCTCTCTCTCTCTCTCTCTCTCTCTCTCTCTCTCTGTCTCTCTCTGTCTCTCTCTGTCTCTCTCGTCTCTCTCTGTCTCTCTCTGTCTCTCTCTGTCTCTCTCTGTCTCTCTCTGTCTCTCTCTGTCTCTCTCTCTGTCTCTCTCTCTGTCTCTCTCTCTGTCTCTCTCTCTGTCTCTCTCTCTGTCTCTCTCTCTGTCTCTCTCTCTGTCTCTCTCTGTCTCTCTCTCTCTCTCTCTCTCTCTCTGTCTCTCTCTCTCTGTCTCTCTCTCTTTGTCTCTCTCTCTCTCTCTCTGTCTATCTCTCTGTCTGTCTGCTCTCTCTCTCTCTCTCTCTCTCTCTCTCTCTCTCTCTCTCTCTCCCCTCCCTCCCCCCTCCCCCCCACACTAATATAAATGGCTGTAAATCCCTGCAAGAAGACTTGAATACATTTAGTATTTGGCGTGATGGATGGTGGAAGTTAATGTAGATAAATGCCTTGTAATGGAACTGGGAATAAGGGATAACAAACACTGCGAAGAATATCCGTGATAAAATATTAAGAGAGTTGGAGTGAGAGGGAGAGAGAGAATAATTGTGCTGCTACCTTATTCTGAATGATAGTTACGTAGCGGGAGGGGAGGAAGAGAGGGATGGAGGAGATAGGAGGTGGAGTGATACACACAAAATTCTCACCATACACTAAATTCTCACCTTTCACTAAATTCTCACCTTTCACTAAATTCTCGCTTGTCCACGCAAAATTTTCACCTCCACTCGCACATTTATTTTCCCAAAAACAGGAATTTTCCTTTCTAAATACTCGTTCAGCACGACCAATGTTTGCCATCATAAACACTCAACGAACACACTCGCATTTCCCTCTTGCCCAACACACTTTTTTGTGCAGACGAATTCAGATTTTGTCCTCCATATTACCTCCCTTATGGTCACTTTATCTTCACTCACTCGAGAAACATTCCTGGATAACCTCGATTATAATAATCACTCACTTAAGGGACATTCCTGGATAACCTCGGCTATAATAATCACTCACTTAAGGGACATTCCTGGATAACCTCGGCTATAATAATCACTCACTTAAGGGACATTCCTGGATAACCTCTCCTCAGAGTTATCTCTCAACGGGTACTGTTGTGCTGTCTATGTAATTATCATATAGAATAGTGCAGCAAGATACACTTAAAACCCTATTTTTTAAAGGGGTGGACCGGTAAGCCAGCGGAAGTCCTCGGTCAGATGACCAAAAGCTCCAGCTGGGGAAAATCAAGGTCGGAGCGCTAGCGGTAAAAACGTATATATACGTTTGGACAGTTAATGGGTTAATACCCGAGTCAGGAAACTCTTGTCCTATTTCCTGACAAACCTTACCTAACCTAATAGTGTATCAGCACAATGGGCGCTCCAATAATTATGACTTCCTAGACAAGACTGCCAGAGATGATGCAGGAAACGAAGGGGGTAAGGAAATAAGGAATAACGTAGGATGGGTGGGGATGGAGAGGAAGATGTAGTCAACAGAGAGATGTATAGATAGGGGAGTCTGCCTACCTGGAGTCTACCTGGAAGGTATTCCGGGGATCACTCCATGACCAGGCCTCCCGGTGGATCAGAGCCTGATCAATCAGGCTGTTACTGCTGGCCGCACGTAGTCCAACATACGAACCACAGCCCGGCTGGTTCGGCACCGACTTTAAGTATCTGTCCAGGTTCCTCTTGAAGGCAGTCAGGGGTCTATTGGTAATTTCCCTTATGCTTGGTAGGAGGCTGTTGAACAGTCTTCGGCCCCAGTGGCACCCCTACTTTTCATTGGGCGTATTTTGCACCGCCTGTCCAGTCTTTTGCTTTCGTAGGGAGTGATTTCTGTGTGCAACAGATTAGGGACCATTCCTTCTAGGATTTTTCAAGAATAGATTATGATGCATCTCTCTCGCCTGCGCTCCAGTGAGTACAAGTCAAGTGCTTCCAAGTGTTCCCAGTAGCTAAGGTGTTTGAGGGAACTTGTATGTGCAGTTAAGGTTCTCTGTACATTCTCTAGATTTTCAATTTCACCTGCTTTGGATGGAGATGTTAATGTAGGATGGTAGAGTAATAGGTAGCTGCACATTTAGCTTTTTGTAGATGTTGGACACTCCTAATCTTACTTTCTCGAGCTAAATGTATAAATAACTATTTGCTCTGTGTACTGCTCCCATCACCACCAGATTAAAGGATTTTGAAATCTCCTCTTTTAGATGTCCAGAAGTTCCAGCAGCTGGTTATCATGTGACAAAGACCCTAACGAATCTTTCCTAACCTATCCTAACCTAACCTAATCTATCCTAACCTATCCTAACCTAACCTATCCTAACCTAACCTATCCTAACCTAACCTATCCTAACCTAACCTATCCTAACCTAACCTATCCTAACCTAACCTATCCTAACCTAACCTATCCTAACCTAACCTAATCTATCCTAACCTATCCTAACCTAACCTATCCTAACCTAACCTATCCTATCCTATCCTATCCTAACCTAACCTAACCTAACCTCTTCGTCATCCTTCCGGATGTACCACTTCTGCTATTTCCAGAGTCCCCTAATGCGATTTGTTAGAATTCTATATCTACTTGAAATAATGAAATTTATTCTGTTCTGTAATTAAGGAACTAACACTAGTTAATTAATTACTAGGGTAGTTGATTAGTAAGTGAAAAATATCCACAGTGAACTGTAAATTTAGAAATTAAATGACATGAATTTTCATGTCCTCCATAATTATTGCATATTTAAATTTCAATATTCGAATATGAATGAAATAAATAGGCTCATAGTTAAGTAGTAAAGCCTTCAGCTTACAACCGATGGACCCGGGTTAGACCCTAGGGCTGGTGGAGACACTGAACATGCTTCTTTACTCCAGGAACCCTCATCAAACTAGTAGTAAATAGGTGGGTGTCTGTTAGACTGCTGAGGATGGCATCCTGGGGAAGTAGCAGTACAACTTAGGGGTGCACTTGGAAATGAACAGATGTAGTATAAGAACTCTTAACCTGGTAATTTAACGAGGTAAATAAAATGTGTCACTGTAGTTGTAGACGGAGAATAATCTTAGACAACATATAAATACAGTATATTGATTGTAGATACTTTCTCTGTCTCGTTCTCACACCGACCAACAACACGACGCTCTGTATAAATGGAGATGAATTTCCTTAGGTTTACAACCCATCCACTGCACGTAGGTCATCAAGCTGCAGAAAACTATGACAAGAATATTTCGATATCTAAAATCTGAACTAAATACCTAAACACTAATGTGTTTACATGTGTATATATATATATATATATATATATATATATATATATATATATATATATATATATATATATATATATACACTTATATATACACTTATATATATAAGTGTATATATATATATATATATATATATATATATATATATACACACACTTCGGAGTCTGTGGAGACAAAGAACCTTGTTCATGGAAGTAAAGAGGGGAATGTATGAGAGTATAGTTATACCAACGCTCTTATATGGGTGTGAAGCATGGGTGATGAATGTTGCAACGAGAAGGCTGGAGGCAGTGGAGATGTCATGTCTGAGGTCAATGTGTGGTGTGAATATAATGCAGAGAATTCGGAGTTTGGAAATTAGGAGGAGGTGCGGGATTACCAAAACGATTGTCCAGAGAGCTGAGGAGGGGTTGTTGAGGTGGTTTGGACATGTAGAGAGAATGGAACGAGACAGAGTGACTTCGAGAGTGTATAAATCTGTAGTGGAGGGAAGGCGGGGTAGGGGTCGGCCTAGGAAAGGTTGGAGGGAGGGGGTAAAGGAAGTTTTGTGTGCGAGGGGCTTGGACTTCCAGCAAGCATGTGTGAGCGTATTTGATAGGAGTGAATGGAGGCATATGGTTTTTAATACTTGACGTGCTGTTGGAGTGTGAGCAAAGTAACATTTATGAAGGGATTCAGGGAAACCGGCAGGCCGGACTTGAGTTCTGGAGATGGGAAGTACAGTGCCGGCACTCTGAAGGAGGGGTGTTAATGTTGCAGTTTTATAACTGTAGTGTAAAGCACCCTTCTGGCAAGACAGTGATGGAGTGAATGATGATGAAAGTTTTTCTTTTTCGGGCCACCCTGCCTTGGTGGGAATCGGCCGATGTGTTAATAAAAAAAAAAAAATATATATATATATATATATAATATGTCGTGCCGAATAGGTAAAACTTGCGATTTTTGGCTTAAATAGCAACGCTCTTCTTGCCGAATAGGACAAGCGAAAATTTGTGTATGCAATAATTTCCCAAAAATCATTCTGAACCTAACGAAAAAAATATATTTCATTGCGTTTGTTTATCATTAGATTATTGTAAATTTATCTAAAATATATTTAGTTGGATTAAGTTAAATTAAATTGCGCTTGTTATAAAAATGTTAGGTCAATTTTCTAAGGTTCTTTTGATACAAAATGATTATTTTTTACATTAACATAAATGAAAAAAATATATCTTTAAACGTATAAGAGAAAATTTTAGAAAGGACTTAATTTTAAATGAGTTCTTGCTAACGGACCAATTTTACCTATTCGGCACGACATATATATAAATCTAGCTGGCCTTTAGGCAAGTATTGTCATATTGTCTAGAGGCATCCCTCGCCAGGTGGCACCCCTCACTAGGTGGCACCCCCTCGCCAAATGGCACCTCTCGGCAAGTGGCATCCCTCGCCAGGTGGCACCCCTCATCAGGTGGTACCCCTTGCCAGGTGGCACCCCTCATCAGGTGGTACCCCTTGCCAGGTGTCACCCCTCATCAGGTGGTACCCCATGCCAGGTGGCAACCCTCGCTAGGTTAATAAAAATACTAATATTGACATGTAATAATTATACAGCAGTTTCCTTTTATATTATTCATTTAATAAAGTAATAACAGTTGCTTAAACCATATACTACTTAAAACTGCTGACTCGCGCAGACATGACTGGTAAAACACGTGAACACGCGAGTTATATTCACATAACAGCACACACCTGTTCTGAGAATTTATATTTTTCCACTTATTGGTTTCCTCTCCTTCATGAAAGTTATAAAGAAAAAATAACAAAAGGCAGGCACTCCAAAAAATTCTTTTTTCTTCAAGTTCCCAATGTTAGAAACATTCGAATCCTGGATTATTTTTATTTGGTTATTGGGGGACATCAGGATTTTCTTCATTTAGACATGAAAAATCTGTGTAAATTCAGTATTATCTACTCCAGACTGATTTACCTCACGAAAATTGTGATAACTGGAGTGATCTTAACCAGTTACACACAGTAACAATATTGACTACCCAATAACATAAGTGTTCTCATTCTTTGAGAAACTTTTAAGGTTTTCTTAGAGGAATCAAGACAGATACAAGAAATACACGTGAGATTTGTCCCTTTAAATTTCAATTAGTCCATCGTACCACAGAGTCTGATATATATGCTTCTGTTTAACTGCCCAACTGACAGTAATGTTTAATCAGTGACCGCTGTATAATGTATTCAAGGCAATGATACTATCCTCCAGAGCCGGGTCAGGAGATAATGTCTGAATCAACTGGATTCAGCTAATGTTAATATAAAATAAATAAAATTGTAATTTTGTGAAACAATGAATTCTTGATCCTCCTCCCGGGGACTGAACCCCTGACCTCCCAGACGGGGATCAGGCTTGTGAGCACCACAGCAAGGGAGGGTTTAGCTGTTGACAATCAGAGTCAGCAATGGTCATCAGAAAGGATGGGGTTGGAATAGGTAAGTTCAACTGTGTGCAGCTAGGACTTACGTGTAGCAGCCGAGGGCAGCTAAAGTCAATCTGGGTCACCAGGGGTCAAGGTACTAGTGTCCACCTGGAAGAACAAGAACCGCATCGTTCTCTGGTTGTTTTAATGCCAATGTTTACCTTCCTGTGCCTAAGTCATTCAGCTATATTTATACTGCAGTAAGGTAATTAGTGGCGGCAATTACGTCATAATGGCCGGTGGGGCGACGCCTTCCTACCTCCATCCTCTTCAGTATACACACAACTTAATCTCGGTATTTACAGTACTACACTAAATGCACCATGAAGTTGCCCACGATTTAGTATGTTTGTAGAGGTGTGACCGGATGATAGTTTGTGTAAGCGTGGGTGTGTGCGCAGAGGGTGTGTTCAGGTGTGGGCATGTCAAGGTGTGTGCGGAAGGCGTTTTCAAGATTGTGTGTTTCTGTCTGTCTATGTGTCTGTCTCTGTCTGCAGTGTGTGTGTGTTTAGGTATAAAGGTGGGTCTAAGTGTAAAGAAGCCTTGCATTTCACTGTTTCCTATATTTCTGAAACGTGTAATCGTCAGTCAGAAGGACTTGATCTAACCCTTGATGGAAAAGCCGTATTGTGTCTCGAAACACTTTCTCAGTTATCCAAATGCCTTTTTTTTCACCCTGACCCGTTTTTTCAATTAGTGAATTATTTCTGCGTGGCATTTCAAAGGTCTCTTAGCACTCTTATGAATATACAATATATCCGCCCTTTTAAAAATGTCCTGGCTCACCATCTTCATTTTTCATCACTTAACTCGTGCTTGGGTTAATAAGAGTTCTATCTTAATCTTTCCTTGTGTTAAATGAGAGTTCCCTCACCTAAACCCATGCTTGTGTTCAATGAGATTTCCATCCCTGTTGCTGTGGATGTGTTTAACGAGAGTTCCTTTTCTTAAAATGTTCTAGTAGCCTTTCTTATATATTTGTTCCATGACTAGTGCATGATCGCTAGCTTCCTTGTTTTTTTTTAAATATTTCATGTTTTCTAGTTGTCTGGTAGCGTTGTCATATTGAGTAACTCGTACTTGTGCATAACTAATTTACTCAGAACTTGAGTTCTGGCCATAGCCACTTACTGGAGTGGTGGGTACGCTACGAGGTACTGTATAAACCGCGCCATAGATATAGAGGAGACTGTATTTGAGATCCAAAACTCTTCAACTTGCTACCAGAAGACATAAGAAATAGTTCCTTAATGATCGTAGTGGTTTTCAAGAGAAAGATGAGCCACGCCCCAAAAGTGCCAGATAGCTAGCTTGTGATGGGTATGAAGGCCTGTGGGTCGCTGCCAGTAACAGCCAGGTCGATAAAGGAGTCGATTTAACTCAAGTGTCACTGCTTTATCACGTCCATGTTATCGAATTGTGATAGTTGTTCCAGCTCACTAGTGAAAACTCTTGGAATCTTCTGTAGTTATTCAGATTCTTGTAGTGTGAAGGGGTACCCATTTTTCCACCAGGCTGTTCACCTGTCTTTTATTATCATCTTCCAGTTGCTGTAACTCTCGGTAGATTGGTTTGGTCTTTGTTGTTTATCTGTGGCATTGTTTTACAATGGCATTTCTATTTACCTCTTGCCATTACGTATTTATTCTTGTCCCTAATGTTTGCCACTTTACATTAAGGATTATATTCTCCTCTCTTGATAGTTTCATTTGTACATTAACTATACAGAATTTTTTACGTTGTGTACTTTCTCGTACATTTTTTTCGTGATTATATATTTTTAGTTTTTCAACGACATCGGCCATGCCGGTGGAAATTTCGTGGCTGCCGAGGTACCTGTTGGGACCTCAGGGAAGATGTAGGGGTCTGTTAACACTGGCTGGTGCAATTTTTTCAACCAGGGTGCTGCGGCACCCTTGTGTGCCACTGATAGTGCCCACAGGTGCCGCTGACAAGATTATTAAAATTAATGCACCGAGAGAGAAATTAAGAATCTGGGCTGTCAAAAAGAAGGAAGGCAACATGGATATTTTCACACATGTTGCTGCACCAAAGAATAAAGGGATCATGTTATTGATTTTTTATCATCTTGAAGTACTTGTAGAAAAAATTCAGTATTATTTCCCAAACTTACGTATGGAAGACTATAATTGAGAAGCCCATTTATTTTATCAGTTTCAAGCCCGTCGAAGCTCAGTCTCACAGAAGATGAATTAATTGAAATAAATAATGATGGCAGTCTGAAATTAAGGCATAAAGAAGTGCCTCTGGACGTATTCTGGATTCTGGAGTTTAAGAATGAATATTCTCAAGATGCGAAAAAAATCTCGGGTAATTCTCTAGCAATCAGTCGAGGAAGAAATGAGGGAATGTATGTCCAATATTCCACCTAATATCAAAAGGATCTGACAATCACACCAAGCCCAAATATCTCACTAAAAAGTTACAGAATATAAGTTAGTTTCTGTTTGTTTTGTGTATTGTGATCTATAATGCTTCTGTATTATTTACATTAATAGACTTGTATATTTTATATTTCGTATGTATGTTTTATGAGCGTGTATACTTTTATTATTATTAAGACTAAGTACTCTTGGGAAGTGGTTCTAATAGAAAATTGACCAGGGTTGCCACAGGATGTGATGAGTTAAGGTCGTCATCACTGAAAAAAGGTTGAAAACCACTGGGATAGTGTTTTTTTAATATAATTGATGGAGGATGTGTCAACCTTGTGTGTTTTTACAGTTTATCAAGTGCTAATTAAGTGACTGTTTTTAATTTGTTTGGTTTATTTTAGCATATCTGTAATTACTTTGTATGATAAATAGATCATCTATTTGTAATTGCCTATTTCACTTTGTGATGGTGAGCTCTAACTTTTGGTCCCGCATCATAACTTAACGGAATGGCGCGACTGAACCCTGTCGATACTTTTTTTTTTTAATTCTGTATACTTTCACTGGTCATGTTCAGCTCGTTCCATATTTTTTTTAGCCTAAAATCCGTGTGGCTCTTTTGGGCATGTGGGGAGGTAGGGAAAGGGAGGACTACACTAAACATGTTGAAGTTAAGCTCCAGCTTCTGAGCCGCCTCATAGCTTTCGGTCGACTATCATGGTTTAATTGTCATGCCCAATTATTTTTAATCTTTCTAGTTCGTTCCACTATTATACTGGTGGTGATGGTAGTGGTGGCGGTGTGATGGTGAGTGGTGGTGATGGTAGTGGTGGCGGTGTGATGGTGAGTGGTGGTGATGGTAGTGGTGGCGGTGGTGATCTAGTGGTAGTTGTGGTGATGGTAGTGGTGGTGGTTGTGTGTTGAGTGGTTAAGCATCAGCTGGCCTACTCGAGGTAGTCTTTCCCCCATCATTTAAAAATCATTACTCACTATAGTATTTGTTTGGACAGGCTCACCACTAGGCACTGTCAATACGGACACTAAACGTATTTAACTTGCATCAGTGGTCAGATTCTTTTACATCGGAATTCTTTTAGTAAGAAATATTTTTTTTATATTAACTTCAAAATTATACATGGATAATTATTTTTTGCGCTATTATAGATTTTTAGAGAAATTTATTCGTAATAGATGAATTTTTAATAAACATAAAAGCTTCCGTACACGCTAATGACACTAAAGAAAATATGTATACATATTTTTCAAAACCAGCTAATGGAAGCGAAATAGCACTAACTCATTTTTTAAACTGGCCATTAAGCCTTACAGCAGGATAGCGAGTTTTAAAGGCAGTTAATGGAAAGGGGTCCATGATAATGAACGGTTTAGGGCACACACAAACCACTACACAGCGCGGCCAGGATTGCCTTCGTTCTTTACTGTGTGAGGTAAAAACTTAATGAAAATTTTGCCCTGGTAATGTTGGTGAAGGACGCTGCGGCTTTTTTTCATTTTGCATTCCAGGACTCTGAAGCAGTAGGGCTCTCGTGCCTCTTTCCCTTTAGCTCTCTCTCCCTCTTTCTCTTCCTCTCTCTATCCCTCGCCTTTCCTCTTCCTCTATCCCTCGTCCACCACCTCCCTCTATCCCTTCCCTTTCCCTCTCTATCCCTCGCCGCCCTCCCCCTCTATCATTATTCCTCCTCCTCTCCCTCACTCTCACCCTGTCTCTGACACCTTCTCTCACAAATCTGTCCTTCCTACATGTGTTGGGAACATTTTCATGCCCAAGCACAGACTTGAAATATCTTCTCCCATATACCAATACATATGTGCAAGCGGAACTGTGTGTGTGTGTGTACTCATCTACCTATGTACATATGTAACTACCATGTAGAAACAGTAGAACAGCCCGCTGCTGATGTGTTGCATCCATTATTGATATTTAAAAAATAATACCTGTCACGTGAATAGCGATATTTTTAGGCATATAATGACTCTGCATCATTGTTGTATATCAATGTGTGTGTAGTTAAATATATCATCCAAAGTTTAGGTCGAAACTAGTCTTTTGTTTAAAAAAAAAATTAACCAGCTTATTGTTTTTTGGCTCACAAATGGATTTTGACCCCCAGTTTATTCTAGACACCACTAATTTATTTTGACCCATATATGGTTTAAAAAAAAACATTTTGTTTTTACCCCGCAGATGGTTTTTGGAACACTAGGTTAGGTTTTCTGAGGCACCATAAATAGCTTTGAGACTCAACACAACAGGATTTTGACAATAGATTTTTGACTCTTCACTATGGTTTTTGACCTATTACAATAAATTTTGTACCCAACATTTAAGAATATAATAACATAAGAAAGGAGGAACACTGCAGCAGGCCTGTTGGCCCATACTAGGCACGTCCTTCACAATCCATCCCACTAACAGAATATATGCCCAACCTAATTTTCAATTCTACCCAATCAATAAGTTTTGATGATTCTATTAATTCATGTGCGAGTCCCACTCGCACATGAGTTAATAGACTCTTCCTTCACCAAAAAAAAATTACTTATTGCAATAGGCTTTTGACACACCATAATTGGATTATTACTTAGTATAGAGTTTTTATCAACTTAACAGGCTTTTAGCTCCCCACAATAGGCTATCGACACCACAAATGGCTTTCGAATTTCCACTACATATTTTTTGGTCCGCCGTATGTTTGTCTTTTTTTTAACGAATTCACCGTAAATGAAATAAAGACACATGTGCAACATCTGGGTATCTTTATTGTAAACGTTTTGCCATCCAGTGGCTTTATCAATACAAATTCTAGGACATTATATGAAGACAGTAGAACTATATACAAAAGATGAGGTAATGAGTCCCTCGGCCTTGGAGTGGTGTGGGTATTGTTGGCTACTAGTGATCGGGGCTCTCTCTCGGCTGGGCATCCAGCCATAGCAAGGCTTCTTTTATAAATTCTAAAACTTCAACCAGTGCAATATTGAATTCAAATAATTGTCCAAAACACGTAAATACTAGTCATAGTAACTATTCCAACCATTTCATTAGACAGTCCAGTTTGAAGACTACACATAATCATCAGTTGTAATTGTGTATTTTGTTTATATCTCCTCCAAGTCTAGACATGACAGTTGGGCTGGGTGTCCAGTGATGCTTGAGGTTCCTGGCCAGGCAGTCATACCTCTCTCTATTTACTGTAGAAATTTAACTAATGATGTCAAATGCTGGCTGTTACCTTCTTATTCTTCACCCAGATTTCAACACTGTTCAAAATTTGCTCAATAGATGCTCCCTGCCCAAACCCTTCTAATTCCTTTCTTAAGTCAATATTAACCATATAAGAGCAATATACAGTATTTGAACTCATCTGGAACAAAATTGATTATATGGACAGTATTAAACAATGTGTGTTGCAACGCCCTAGAAATCTAACCCATGCAAATTTATGGCTTCTATATAGTTCTACTGTCTTCATATAATGTCCTAGAATTTGTATTGATAAAGCCACTGGATGGCGAAACGTTTACAATAAAGATACTCAGATGTTGCACATGTGCCTTTATTTCATATTGTAGGTATTGTATACCATTCTTGTACATTCACCGTAAATGTTCGACACCTGTGTCCTCCTGGGACCAGCTGCATGGTCGACTCACCTCTGTCTCTGACCCATCCTGCAGTGTTACTCTGCAGCGGTTATGCATCTTCAATGTAGTTTACACACCTTCCAGTGCCTTGAAGGCATACACACTCATTCTGAAGTACTCAGGCTCAGATAATTGTTTGCGGATAGTAACAAAACCTGAGCAAATGATGCTTGAATTGTAATTTAGTGTTGGTAATATTAGCATCGTTACTAATATTATCGAGTATTAATAACTATTTATGATGGAGTTCATAGACTACAATATCAGGTTTCCTTTAGAACGCTATGATTCTTCGCCTCGCAATCCTTTACTAGACTCAAGCCTTTTTTTTTTTTTTGCCGATGCCCGTGTGTTCTTGGTCAGGTTTGATCATCTTTGATCACATTCAGCACAATTTACATTAGTTTTCTCTATGGCTTCTCGTGATTTGTCTTCGTTGACAATAAGTAATTATTAATCTTCATCACATCAATAAAGTCACTCCCTGTGACGGCCCCATCCACTGTTGACAGAAGGCTTATTTTCCATTCTTTATCCTCGTCGCTGTTTGTATATACCACCCTATTTTAAACTTTTGCCTACTGCCCGAATGATCTTAAATATTGAGGTGAGTAACCAATGCTTGTGTAATTGGTGCATTGATGTTTTGTAACGATCTTCTGAGTAGCGGTCCTCTCGTCGATAAGCATACACATCCTAAACTTCCTGATGCAAGACCCGTGAGATGTACCTAATGAATCACAGCATCCTTGGACAGCTTTAACTAAGCCTTGATCTGGTTGTGGATTAATTTTCCTGCTGCTCGCAAGGTATTTTGATGGGGCCCGCCTATCACCGTTGAATGCATTATGCTGGATAATCGATGGAAACTGAGGATAAGCATCCTCTTTTGGAGTTTTAACGGCGCACGGCTCAAGTTATTAAGTAATTTTTCAAGTTTTTCAATGGGTACCTTTTCCTTTCCTGAGAAGGATAAATGTATACCGAGATATTTATACACATCAATAGCCCTCAACGTTCGTAGACATCAATATAATCGACATACCATTTTTCTGCTTTAACCTACAATAAGTCTTTTGGTCCACCACAATAAATTTTGATCTTCTGTAGATTTTTGGTCCACTGCAATAGGTTTTTGAATCAGTAGAACAGGTTTTTGATGCACAACGAGATTTTCTTAAAATAATAAGCTTTCTGACTCGTACAAGATTTTTTTGTTTTTTGTTTATAGTCACCACAGGTTTCCTGTTCACCACAATAAGACTTCGACCCAGTACATTAGGATTTTGACCAACCACGATACATTTTTGACTCATCACACATGGTTTTCAACCAAGTACTACTACAGTAGTTTTTTTTGACTCGGCGCAAAACGATTTTGATCTGTCACTGCAGGGCACCCATGCTGCTTATTCAGTATATCCGAAATAATTTTTGCTTTTTTTTTTTGTCGTATTCTTATCTCGCTTGTTTTTGGCCTGCACATGTCCACTGATTAAACAATGGCAAAAAATACTTCTCTGTACGTTTTTTCCCAGTGCATTGTATCCCCTTTACAGACTGGCGGTTTTCTTTTTGCTGTATAGAGTCTTTGTTAGGTAGTGTTGAATTTTCCCGTGAAAATTTTGTTTAGTATATTATTCGAACAAGCTTTGTGGCACGCGGTTCATAGTCAATTTTGGTCTCTCTTCTTTCCAAGGCTCTTGATCTTTTTCCTTCTACCTCTGTCAACTGTACATGCTTTACAACTAGGCTGAACTCAAATTTTGGTATACCGATTCTGTGAATGACCCATAGCTGGCCTCGGTTCTCCACTGTTCACAGTCTTTAGTGGAACAGTTATGAACCACCACTGTTGCTCTCTATCCATGAGAATATTCTTTGTCCACTGCTTCCATCCAGTCTCTACGATCATTGTCCGTCGGATCTGTTCGGTGACTGTTGCACTAACTCAAGTGGAACATCGTTATAGTAAATGTTTACGCTGTTTGTGTTCATCCAATTATATACAGTCAGTGTGTTGATAATCGTCAATAAAATTATATTTTTGTTTAGGACCCATTTTATCATCGTGCCTTTTTCCACTGGATAGGGTGGCTGCCACGGGCGATTCTATCTCTACCCAGTTTCTCGTTATAATCATGGCTCCGTTGCCTCGCTCCATGTTTTTTTTTACAAGCAATCACGGCCAAGTTGCCCCAGTCCATGATTTATGCCAATAACCACTGCCCCGTTGCCTCTATCCATAGTTTATAGCAAGTCAGTGCCCCGTTGCATTGGGGTGCAGTATTGGAACAGTACAGTCTGTGCCCTTCTACATTCCAGGTATACAAGAATGTGCAATTTTATTGGTTCTATGGATATACCGGGGTCCTAGGTAACAGTGACATTCTGATTGGGAAGTAACCTTTCCTAATGTTTCCTAAAAATAAGCAGCAAGTTGTCCAAGGTTTGGTATTATGTGGGTGTCTGGCATCCTCCTCTCCACAGTATTTATCACTACGGGATGACTCTGTCTATTGAGGATAAAGTGCACCACGCCCGTGGTCACATTCGTTTTGGAAATCCTGTGCCTCTACGAAGCTTGTGTAGTGTCACTTGCTGTAATAAGTGTTTTATTAATTTTAACTGGTTTCTAAATTTCAGGTTTCCCCTGCGTTGTATAATCACAGTGGTGCCTGTAGGTTCTTCGATGCTATTTTAGAGAAAAGCTTAATGGCGATTAACTTTATAAAAAATTTAATGAATTATTCTTCTTAATTCGATATGATTTTGTCTTGTTCGAAGGATTTATTGTGCAAGTTTACCTGTGTTGACTTTTAATGTTATATGTTAAATGTTGTAGAGAGAGAGACTTTAATTTTAACATAAAGAGAGCGGAATAACCACCTGGGGTGCAGTTGTGTACATCCACTAAACCAATTCAACCACCACACCCTTTCTCCCACAACCTCATCCTCCAACCACCGCTTCCTCCTCATTGTCAGAGTCTATAGTGCGCCTACAGCCACACTCCAGGATCAAGTTGTCCGTGAACATTGAGTGGTACAGTTACTGACCTGGACTTTGTGTATCAATTTTGCTGCGGCTGCAACTTTTCCTGTTTTTTTTTTATCGAAGATTTATTACTTTTGTACATAGTATTTTTTCAGTGCAGGTTGCTGCACGCAACCTGTTGTTTGTTGTTAGAGACTCACAGCATTTAGCTGCGAGTCTCTAACAAACAACAACTGTATTGTTTCGGTTACTGTATGATAAGGAGTGGTAAATATCCTTTACAATAATTATCTCAGCTGTTGTATGCAGCTGTTGCTGCTACCCTCTGTTTTGTGCAGCTGCTGCTGCCCTCTGCTTTGTGCAGCTGCTGCTGCCCTCTGCTTTGTGCAGCTGCTGCTGCCCTCTGCTTTGATGCGAGCTGCTGCTGCCCTCTGATGCGTGAAGCTGCTGCCTTCTGCTGTGTGCTGATGCTGCTGCCTTCTGCTTTGCTGCTGCCTTCTGCTCTGTGCTGCTGCTACTGTCTTCTGCTGTGTGCTGCTCTTTTTGTCCTCAACTCTGTGTTGCTCTTGCTGTTCTCTGCTGTGTGTTGCTCCTGCTGTTCTCTGCTGTGTGCTGCTCCTGCTCTTCTCTGCTGTGTCCACTGTGAATTACGATGTGAAATGAAAACTGTTATACAGAACATAAATAATTATGTTCTTCCCTTGCTGTTTCTGCGTGTATGTATTTTTTAATTCATTTATGCATGTGAATCATGTATGACTGCATGAATTTGCGCATCTGCACTTGTATTCTAATGCATACACATTTGTGTGCGTGTACATATATGCATACGTGTGTTGTACATGTCCACATGCAAATGTATTTGTGTTCACTGTTTTGTTCATAGGGATAAGTTTTAAACTGATTCAGTGTAGCATACCCGAAGGATGTTTTCAGGGGTCAACGCCCCCGCGGCCCTGCCCTAAACCAGGCTTCATGGACCCTGCTGGGTCAAGGTCTGATCAACCAGGTTGTTGATGCTGGCTGCACGCAGTACAACATGCGAGTCATAGCCCGGCTCACAGACACAGCGCAACCCTCCTCTTAACTGCATTACTTGTTCCTGGTCTCGTGCACGTGATCATAACTACTCATAAAGCTGTGTATTGAAACTGCCCCCATTCGATCATTTCATTTCATTCCGCTATTTCTATCACCCAGAGAATAAATGCTTCCTAGCATCCCCGTAGTTCATCTGCCTTAAGCTTCCATTTGTGTGCTCGTGTTCCTGATCTCCATTATTACGTTTATTACTATATGTCCTATCTTGTACATTGAACATAACCCAAGCACTTATAAGTTAAATAACGTAGAACTTAAACACATAAGCAGTATAATGTGATCCATTATTGACAACGTTTCGCCCACGCAGTGGGCTTTATCGAGTCACAGACAGATCTACCTGGAAAATGAGTAACATGAATATATATAGGTTATAGTCAGGTGGAGAATGCTTTGTCAGGTGGTGAAAGCTGCATGTAACAGGGTGGGACCAGGTGCCAGCCTGGTGATGGACCAGGTGCTTAGGCTCATTCAGTTCCCTAGTGATGGACCAGGTGCTTCGGCTCCCTCAGTACCCTGGTGATGGACCAGGTGCTTCGGCTCCCTCAGTACCCTGGTGATGGACCAGGTGCTTCGGCTCCCTCAGTACCCTGGTGATGGACCAGATGCTTAGGCTCATTCAGTTCCTTGGTAATGGACCAGGTGCTTCGGCTCCCTCAGTACTCTGGTGATGGACCATGTGGTTCTGCTCCCTCAGTACCCTAATGATGGACCAGGTGCTTCGGCTCCTTCAGTACCCTGGTGATGGACCAGGTGCTTCGGCTCCTTCAGTACCCTGGTGATGGACCAGGTGCTTGGGCTCCCTCAGCACCCTAGTGATGGACCAGGTGCTTCGGCTCCCTCAGCACCCTAGTGATGGACCAGGTGCTTCGGCTCCCTCAGTACCCTGGTGATGGACCAGGTGCTTCGGCTTATTCAGTGCCCTGGTGATGGACCAGGTGCTTCAGCTCCTTCAACGCCCTGATGATAGATCATGTGCTTCGGCATATTCAGTGCCCTGGTGATGGACCAGGTACTTCATCTCCTTCAGTACCCTATTTTATAGTGCCCTGATTATCAAAGCATATTCCATGGATGGAGTAGGTGGATTGGATAGGAGTTTTTGTTTGTGGGATTGGTTTTGGGTTTTGCCTAGTGTGGATCAGTTGGCTTGATGCAATGTTCCTTATTTCTGTGTTGTGAGTGAGAGGGGTTGGATTTGAACGGGACTTGCACAGTTTTTTTTTTTTTTTTTTTGGGGGTGGGTGTTGTCGGGGCTTCTTGCTTGGATGGGGATGGGTTGCACAAATATTTTTGTTGGTGGGTTGGTTTTGATATGGACCTGCCAAGTGTGGGCCAGTAGGCCTGTTGCAGTGTTCCTCCTTTCTTATGTTCTTAAGAACATAAGATAGGAGGAACACTGCAGCAGGCCTGTTGGCCCATACTATGCAGGTCCTTCACAAATCCATCCCACTAATAGAATATTTTCCCAACCCATTTTCAACGCTACCCAAGCAATAAGCTTTGATAAATCTATTTATTCATGTGCAAGTCCCACTCAAATCCAACCCCTCTCAGTCATGTATTTATCCAACCTAAATTTGAAACTCCCCAAGGTTTTAGCTTCAATAACCCTACTAGGCGATGGAAAAATAAACACTTAAGCAGTACAATGTGATCCTTTATTGACAACGTTTCGCCCACGCAATGGGCTTTATTAAGTCACAAACAGATCTACCGGGGTAAAAAGGTACGTGGATGGAGTCAGGTGGAGAATGCTGCATGTGACATCTTCCGAGTAGGGTGATAGTCTAGAACCTTGGGTAGCTTGAAAAAGAGATTGGATAAGTATATTAGTAGACCTTCTGCAGTGTTCCTCCATTCTTAAGTACTTATGTGGGATAGCGATGAAGAAGTTTCTTGGCAAGGGGTTCATAAGAACATAAGAATGGAGGAACACTGCAGAAGGCCTACTGGCCCATACAAGGCAGGTCCATATCAAAACCACCACTACCTAAGAATTTATTCCCGTACTCACGACACCAATCAAACCCAGCCCCTCCCACTCATATATTTGTCCAATCTCTTTTTAAAGCCACCCAAGGTCCTAGCCTCTATCACAGTACTCGGAAGATTGTTCCACGCATCTACAACTCTGTTCGAAAACCAGTACTTGCCTATGTCCTTTCTAAATCTAAATTTATCCAATTTAAATCCGTTATTTCTGGTTCTTACTTGGTTCAATATCCTCAGTATTTTATTAATATCTCCTTTGTTTATGCCCATCATCCACTTGTACACCTCGATGATATCTCCTCTCATTCTACGTCTCTCCAGAGAGTGGAGATTCAACGCTCTAAGTCTATCTTCATACGGGAGATTTCTTATACTGTAAATCATTTTAGTCATTCTTCTTTGTATGTTCTCCAATGAATCTATATCCATCCTGTAGTAAGGAGGCCAAAACTGAGCTGCATAATCCAAATGAGGTCTCACTAGTGATGTATAGAGCTGTAGAATAACTTTTGGACTTCTGTTGCTTATACTTCTTGAAATAAATCCTAGTAATCTGTTAGCCTTATTGCGCACACTTAGGCACTGTTGTCTTGGCTTTAGATTCCTGCTTACCATGACTCCCAAGTCTTTTTCACATTCTGTATGATCAAGCTCTACTTCACCTAGTTTATAAATTCGAGGGATATTTTCATTACCAAGGACTATCACGATAAAGAATTATCACGATAAAGAATTCGATATTGTTTATTTAGACTTTAGTAAGGCTTTTGATAGAGTACCGCACCAGAGACTGTTAAAGAAAGTGGCAGCTCATGGCATTGGGGAAAAAGTGCTGTCATGGATCAAGTCATGGCTCACCAATAGGAAGCAGAGAGTGTGCATAAATGGGGTTAAATCCGAATGGGGACTTGTAACAAGTGGTGTTACATAAGAACATAAGAAAGGAGGAACACTGCAGCAGGCCTGTTGGCCCATACTAGGCAGGTCCTTCACAATCCGTCCCACTAACAGAATATTTGCTCAACCCAATTTTCAATGCTACCCAAGAAATAATCTTTGACAATTCTACCCACTCATGCGCGAGTCCCACTCAAATCCAACCCCTCTCACTCATGAATTTATCCAACCTAAATTTGAAACTACCCAAGGTCCTAGCTTCAATAACCCTACTAGGCAGACTGTTCCACTCATCAACTACCCTATTTCCAAACCAATACTTTCCTATATCCTTTCTAAATCTAAACTTATCTAACTTGAATCCATTATTGCGGGTTCTCTCTTGGAGAGATATCCTCAAGACCTTATTTATATCCCCTTTGTTAATACCCATTTTCCACTTGTATACCTCGATCATGTCTCCCCTCATTCTACGTCTTACAAGTGAATGTAATTTTAGGGTCTTCAATCTTTCTTCGTAAGGAAGATTTCTAATGCTATGTATTAATTTAGTCATTCTACGCTGAATGTTTTCTAACGAATTTATGTCCATTCTGTAATATGGAGACCAGAACTGAGCTGCGTAATCTAGGTGAGGCCTTACTAATGATGTATAAAGCTGTAATATAACCTCTGGACTTCTGTTGCTAACACTTCTTGATATAAATCCCAGTAATCTATTTGCCTTATTACGTACGCTTAGGCATTGCTGTCTTGGTTTAAGGTTGCTGCTTACCATCACCCCCAAGTCCTTCTCGCAATCTGTATGGCTAAGTTCTACGTTATTTAACTTATAAGTGCTTGGGTTATGGACACTCCGAGCTTCAGAACCTTGCATTTATCTACATTGAACTGCATCTGCCACTTTTCTGACCACGAATTAAGTTTGTCTAAATCTTCCTGAAGTTCTATGACATCTATGTTTGAATCAATTATCCTACCTATCTTCGTGTCGTCGGCGAATTTGCTCATATCACTAGTAATTCCCTCATCAAGGTCATTGATATATATTATAAATAACAATGGGCCTAAGACTGATCCCTGTGGAACACCACTTGTTACAAGTCCCCATTCGGATTTAACCCCATTTATGCACACTCTCTGCTTCCTATTGGTGAGCCATGACTCGATCCATGACAGCACTTTTCCCCCAATGCCATGAGCTGCCACTTTCTTTAACAGTCTCTGGTGCGGTACTCTATCAAAAGCCTTACTAAAGTCTAAATAAACAATATCGAATTCTTTATCGTGATCAACAGCCTCAAAAGCTTTACTGAAGAAGGTTAATAAATTAGATAGGCAGGAACGGCCCTCGTGAATCCATGCTGGGTATCATTAATCAAATTATGGTTATCTAGATGGCTTCTAATAATATCAGCTATAATTGACTCTAGTAATTTGCCTACAATTGAGGTCAGGCTTATTGGGCGGTAGTTTGACGGTAGTGAATTGTCCCCTACTTTAAAAATAGGAATTACATTAGCCATCTTCCACATATCAGACACTACACCTGTTTGAAGAGATAAATTAAAAATGTTAGATATTGGTTCACAGAGTTCCATTTTGCATTCCTTAAGAACCCTTGCAAAAAGCTCATCAGGACCCGGCGATTTATTTTGTTTCAGTCGGTCCAGCTGTTTCATAATCATTTCGCTAGTGACTGTGATATTACATAATTTATCTTCTTCAGTCTTAGGCCCATTGTTATTTATAATATATATCAATGACGGAAAAATAAACACATAAGCAGTATGGATTAACAGGAGGCTAAAACATTTATTAGGAGAGAAAAGAGGAATTTATAGGCGCATCAAAAGAGGAGATGTTAACCTTATTGACCAATATGTTCAGTTGAAAAGAGAAGTAAAAAAGGGGATTAGAAAGGCTAAACGTGACTATGAGATTAAGGTTGCTAATGAATCAAAGACTAATCCAAAAGGGTTCTTTCAAGTGTACAGGACGAAGGTGAGGGAAAAGGTAGGACCTCTGAAAATTGGGAATGGACAGCTGACGGATAACGAACTGGAAATGTGTTCTCTATTTAATGACTATTTTTTGTCAGTCTTTACACAAGAAGACGTAAATGAGATACCAGAAATTAACAATTATTCAGTTCCTGAAAAATTCAAATTAACTAATATTACTGTCACGAGGGACATGGTTATCAAACAGATAGATAAACTGAAGCAAAATAAGTCCCGGGACCCGACGAGTTGTTTTCCAGGGTACTTAAAGAATGCAAAATGGAACTTAGTCAGCCATTAACGAATGTGTTTAATACGTCCATCCTAACTGGTGTTGTGCCAGAGATGTGGAAGATAGCTAATGTAGTTCCTATATTCAAATCAGGGATAAGTCCATTCCATCAAATTACCGTCCAATAAGCCTCACGTCTATAGTAGGCAAATTATTAGAATCAATTATAGCTGATATTATCAGAAGTCACCTTGAAGAACATAATTTGATTAATGAATCTCAGCATGGGTTTACGAGAGGTCGTTCCTGCCTGACAAATTTACTGACGTTTTTCAATAAAACATTTGAGGCAGTAGACAGTGATAAAGAATATGATATAGTTTACTTGGATTTCAGTAAGGCCTTCTGATAGAGTACCTCACAAGAGACTCTTAAGAAAGGTGGCAGCTCATGGTATAGGAGGTAAAGTTCTAGCATGGATAGAGGCATGGCTTACCAATAGAAAGCAGAGAGTTTCCATTAATGGGGTCAAATCTGAATGGGGATTTGTCACTAGTGGCGTTCCACAAGGATCAGTTTTGGGCCCATTGTTGTTCATAATTTACATAAATGACCTTGATGAAGGAATTGCAAGTGACATGAGTAAATTTGCTGATGATACAAAAATAGGCCGTATAATTCATTCTGAGGAGGATACCAGTGAACTCCAGGAGGATTTGGATAAATTAATGTCTTGGTCTGAAAAGTGGCAGATGAAGTTTAATGTGGACAAGTGTAAGGTGCTAGTCGTTGGTAATGAAAATATCCTCGAATTTATAAACTAGGTGAAGTTGAGCTTGATCATACAGAATGTGAAAAGACTTGGGAGTCATGGTAAGCAGAAATCTAAAGCCAAGACAACAGTGCCTAAGTGTGCGCAATAAGGCTAACAGATTACTAGGATTTATTTCAAGAAGTATAAGCAACAGAAGTCCAAAAGTTATTTTACAGCTCTATACATCACTAGTGAGACCTCATTTGGATTATGCAGCTCAGTTTTGGTCTCCTTACTACAGGATGGATATAGATTCATTGGAGAACATACAAAGAAGAATGACTAAAATGATTTACAGTATAAGAAATCTCCCGTATGAAGATAGACTTAGAGCATTAAATCTCCACTCTCTGGAAAGACGTAGAATGAGGGAGATATCATCGAGGTGTACAAGTGGATGATGGGCATAAACAAAGGAGATATTAATAAAATACTGAGGATATCGAACCAAGTAAGAACGAGAAATAACGGATTTAAATTGGATAAATTTAGATTTAGAAAGGACATAGCAGTACTG
>WNWK01004607.1:0-136505 GCA_009830355.1 Cherax destructor | reverse complement strand
GCCCAAAGGAGTCTTCAATTTCCAAATTGTGACCCTTGTTTCTTTTCCCCTTTTGGAACATCTTGTTCTGTCCACCTTATCTATTCCTCGCAGTATTTTATATGTCGTTATCATTTTCCCCCCTAACCCTCCTGCCCTCTAGTGTCGTCAGGCCGATTTCCCTTCCTTTTTTCGAGGACAATCCCCTTTGCTCTGGGATGTCTTGTTGCAAACCTTTGCACTTTCTCTAATTTCTGACGTGCTTGACCAGGTGTGGGTTCCAAACTGGTGCTGCATACTCCAGTATGGGCCTGACGTATATGGTATACAGAGTCTTGAATGATTCCTTGGTGAGGTATTGGAACGCTATTCTTAGGTTTGCCAGCCGCCCGTATGCTGCAGCAGTTATCTGATTGATGTGTGCCTCAGGAGATGTGCTCGGTATTATACTCACCCCAAGATCTTTTCTTTGAGTGAGGTTTGCAGTCTTTGGCCACCTAGACTATACTCTGTCTGCGGTCTTCTTTGCCCTTCCCCGATATTCATGACTTTACATTTGGCAGGGTTAAATTCAAGGAGCCAGTTACTGGACCAGGCTTGCAGCCTGTCCAGGTCTCTTTGTATTCCTGCCTGATCCTCGACTGATTTGATTCTTCTCATTAACTTCACATCATCTGCAAACAGGGACACTTCTGAGTCTATCCCTTCCGTTATGTCATTCACATATACCAAAAACAGTACAGGTCCTAGGACTGACCCTTGTGGAACTCCACTCGTCACAGGTGCCCACTCTGACATCTCGTCACGTACCATGACTCGTTGTTGCCTCCTGTCAGATATTCTCTGATCCATTGCAGTGCTTTTCCTGTTACGTGTGCCTGATCCTCTAGCTTTTGCATTAATCTCTTGTGAGGAACTGTGTCGAACGCCTTCTTGCAGTCCAAAAATGCAGTCTATCCACCCCTCTCTCGTGTCTTACTTCTGTTACCTTGTCATAAAACTGCAGTAGGTTTGTGACACAGGATTTTCCTTCCCTGAAACCATGCTGGTTGTCGTTTATAAGCTTGTGTCTTTCTAGGTGCTCCCACTCTCTGATGAAAGAGATATCTTCATAAAAAAAATACATTTTTCCTATGTATAGGAAAAATGTATTTTTTTTTTATATTGACATAAGGCAATTATAAGTAATAGTAACTCCAGCTCGGCCGGAAACGAAATCTTCGGAGCTTCCGTAGCTGGTGAACCTGTAAAAGGAATACGACTCCCTATTGCCCTCCTGAAGTCTCCCAACTCAGGCTGACAAATTTCTACACCTTTCATGAGTCTCATCCTGGAATATGAAAGGTAAACATAGCTAGCTTTTGTTCCCACTGTGTATTTGTCAAACAGAATAGGGTAGCAGCACACTGCTGATGTATCCCTTTTAAAGTCACTTACCCTTTTTCTTGCGACCTTCTCAAATCTCCCTTACAACCTCTTTCATGACTCACACTTTCCATTATGGACACACACACACAGTTGTGACAAGGGGTCACAACTGGAAATTGAAGACTCAGATGAGACACAAGGATATTAGGAAGTATTTGTTCAGTTGCTCAGTTGTCTGGAAGTGGAACAATCTGGAGAGTGATGTAGTGGAGGCAGGATCCATACATAGCTTTAAGATGTGATACCATAAAGCTCATGGAGCAGGGAGAGAGTGGACCTAGTAGCGACCAGCGAAGAGGCGGGGCCAGGAGCTGTCACCCGACCCCTGCAACCACAAACAGATGAGTACACACACACCTGACCTTCCACGCTACATACTTCAGAGTCAACCTTTACTAAAGCTCTGTTTGTTCTCCTTGATATTCTGCCGCGTCGCAAAAATAGTGTTCTGTATCAAAGGTTTTATACCACACTGGTGTTCTGCACCAAGATTGTCCTAGCAGTGCTTTGTGTCAAAGGTTTTATACCACACTGGTATTTTGTGCCAAGATTTTTATAATAGTGGTGTTCTGTGTTAAAAGTTATTCAGTATAAAAATGTTAATACCACAGTGGATGTTGTGTATAAGGTTGTTAATACCACGGTAGATGTTGTGCATAAGGTTTTTAATACCACAGTGGGTGTGTTGCGTGTCATGTGTCTTTCACCACGTATCGTCCGCCTACAAAGAGCTGTATTTTAAACGCTTGAAATATAATGGGAGTGTCAGAAGCGGAGGACTGCTTGACACTCGTCCAGCGAGACTCAGAACCGACATTTCCTTGACCATTCACCAACTATCACAATTTTATGCATAACTCACCATTCAGTACAAATGCCTGGTATTCATAGTCCTTTATTACATGTGCCTGGTATTCATAGTCCTTTATTATATGTGCCTGGTATACGTAGTCCTTCATTACAGGTGCCTGGTATACATAGTCCTTTATTACATGTATCTGGTATGCATAGTCCTTCATTACATGTATCTGGTATGCATAGTCCTTCATTACATGTATCTGGTATACATAGTTATTTAATACAGGTGTCTGGTATACCTGGAGTATACCTGGAGAGGGTTTCGGGGGACAACGCCCCCACGGCCAAGTCTGTGACCGCATAGTTATTTAGTACAACAGCCTGATATACATAGTTATTTAATACAACTGCCTGGTATACAGTTATTTAATACAGGTGTTTAGTATACATAATTATTTAATACAGGTACCTGACATACATAGAGCATTAGTAACAGGTGTGTGGTATACACCCAAGCGTTATTGATTTAAGGTGTAATACACTGTGTTTGTGTGTATTAACGGTGTCGTTATTTCGTCGAGGGGACCGGTATATATATTATTAATATCAGTGTCAATCACTGTGTGAGACTCAGTATACCCAGCGTCCTAGTACGACGATAACCCGTGTCTGGTGTGACGATAACCCGTGTCTGGTGTGACGATAACCCGTGTCTGGTGTGACGATAACCCGTGTCTGGTGTGACGATAACCCGTGTCTGGTGTGACGATAACCCGTGTCTGGTGTGACGATAACCCGTGTCTGGTGTGACGATAACCCGTGTCTGGTGTGACGATAACCCGTGTCTGGTGTGACGATAACCCGTGTCTGGTGTGACGATAACCCGTGTCTGGTGTGACGATAACCCGTGTCTGGTGTGACGATAACCCGTGTCTGGTGTGACGATAACCCGTGTATGGTGTGACGATAACCCGTGTATGGTGTGACGATAACCCGTGTCTGGTGTGACGATAACCCGTGTCTGGTGTGACGATAACCCGTGTCTGGTGTGACGATAACCCGTGTCTGGTGTGACGATAACCCGTGTCTGGTGTGACGATAACCCGTGTCTGGTGTGACGATAACCCGTGTCTGGTGTGACGATAACTCGTGTCTGGTGTGAAGATAACCCGTGTCTGGTGTGACGATAACCCGTGTCTGGTGTGACGATAACCCGTGTCTGGTGTGACGATAACCCGTGTCTGGTGTGACGATAACCCGTGTCTGGTGTGACGATAACCCGTGTCTGGTGTGACGATAACTCGTGTCTGGTGTGAAGATAACCCGTGTCTGGTGTGAAGATAACCCGTGTCTGGTGTGAAGATAACCCGTGTCTGGTGTGACGATAACCCGTGTCTGGTGTGACGATAACCCGTGTCTGGTGTGACTGACACAATAATAAGCAAGAATTCACTCCGTTACACAGCCAAGTTCCCTCTCCCACCCCCTTCCCTTCCCTTCCCTTCCCTTCCCTTCCCGCCCCCACCCCTACCCTTTCCTCCCCCACCCAATTCCCTCTCCCATCCCCTCCCCTTCCATTCCCGCCCCCACCCCTTCCCTTCCCTCCCCACCCCCTTCCCTTCCCTCCCCACCCTGTTCCTTTCCTTCTCCCACCCCTTCCTTTCCCTCCCCCACCCCTACCTATGCCTCCCCACCCCTTCCTTCCCCCATCCCTTCCCTCCTCCTCTAGTTTTATCTCACTAATCCTAAATTGAACCTATTTCTCCTTGGTCTTTTCTTGTCTTATCTTCCCCCTCTTCTTCTCCCTTTTATCTCTACTGCTCCTTTATATTTATCTATTTCTTAGAGCTCCTTTCATCATTTCCTCTTTCTTCCTGCTATATTTTTTTTTCCTTCTCTGCGTTTATTTTTCTTTCCTTACTGATTCCTGTCTATTTCCCCAAATTTCTTCTTTCCTGCTTCCCTTCAGCTTTATCTCTCTTCTGCTTGTTTCTCCTCTTGTTTTTCTAATTCCATCTTCGGCCCACAAAGTTCTCTTCTTACAACTTCTCTTCTACCTTTTTATTCACAGTTGCTGCTGGAACAGTTGCTTCTGCTGATTCTGTTGTTGTTGTTGTTGCTACTGCAGCTGTTGTTGCTGTTGCTGGTCCTGCTGCTGCTGCTGTTGCTGTTGCTGGTCCTGCTGCTGCTGCTGTTTTTGTTGCTGCTGCTGTTTTTGTTGCTGCTGCTGTTGTTAGTGCTACTGCTACTACCAATCTTACTGCTTCTACTGTTATTGCTGCTACTGCTCTTCTTGTTACTGTTAGTGCCACTCCTGCTTTCTTCCCTGCTGTTGGTGCTGTTGTTACTGCTGATGATACTGCTGCTACCGCTCTTGTTGTTGCTGTTACTGCTGGCGGCACTGCTGCTGTCACTACTACTGTTGCCACTGCTTGTGTCACTGCTGTTGATGATGCCCCATCTTGTTGTTGCTGCTGCTACTACTACTACTGCTACTACTGCTGCTACTACTGCTACTACTGCTGCTACTACTGCTACTACTGCTGCTACTACTACTACTACTGCTACTACTACTACTGCTACTACTGCTGCTCTATACTACTGCTAGCTACTGCTGCTCTGCTACACTACTCTACGCTGCTACACTACTGCTACTCTGCTGCTATACACGCTAGCTCTGCTGCTACTGCTTGCTACTACTGCTGCTGCTGCTACTAGCAACGCTGCTACTAGCTGCTGCTGCTGCTACAGCTGCTGCTGCTACTGCTGACTACTACTAGCTGCCACGCAGCTACTAGCTACGCTGCTGTACTGCTAGCTGCTGCTACTGCTACTGCTGCTGCTGCTGCTAGCAGCACTGCATGCTAGCTGCATACTGCTACTGCTGCTGCTACGCTACGCTCTACTACTCTGCTGCTAGCTGCTGCTACTACTACTACTGCTACACTGCTGCTGCTGCTACTGCTAGCACTAGCTAGCTGCTACTACTGCTGCTACTGCTACGCTACTACAACAGCTAGCTGCTCTGCTACTGCGCAACTAGCGCTGCTGACTGCTACACTACTGCTCTGCTGCTCTGCTAGCTGCACTAGCTACACGCTGCTCAACACAGCTCTACTGCTGCGCACTGCACGCTCTGCTGCTACACTGCTGCTGCTGCTGCTCTACACTGCTGCTACTACTACTGCACACTGCTGCTACGCTACTGCACTGCTGACTGCTGCTGCACTGCTGCTGCAGCTACAGCAACTGCTACACTGCTGCTGCTGCTAGCAGCACACTACAGCTGCTGCTAGCTAGCTGCGCTACACTGCTACTGCTACTGCTTAGCCTGCTACGCTGCTGCACAGCTACACTGCTGCTACTGCTGCTCTACTGGCGCAGCACACTGCAGCTAGCTGCACTGCTACGCTACTAGCACGCTGCTGCTGCTCGCTGCACAGCACACAGCTGACTGCTGCTCACACGCCGCACTGCTGCTCTGCTGCTGCAGCACGCTGCTGCTCTGCTACTGCTAGCACACACGCTGCTACTGCTGCTGCTACACTACAGCCGCATGCTGCTGCTGCTAGCTGCTGCACTACTACGCTGCTCTGCTGCAACACAGCACACTGCTGCTGCTACGCACTGCTACACACACGCTGCTACTGCTGCTGCTGCACAGCGCTGCAGCTGCTGCTGCACACTGCTGCTACTACTACTACTACTGCTGCTGCTGCTACTGCTACTACTACTACTGCTACTACTGCTGCTGCTACTGCTACTGGTGCTGCTGCTACTGCCAGAGCCTCTCAACACATTACACTTCCTGCACAAGTTTGGTAATTAACTGAACAATTATTGTACGTTGGTGTGTTAGAGTGAACACTAATGGCGTTATCTTGTTATATTGTGTGTTCATGGTGTGTACCGTGTTATACTGTGTTCATGGTGTGTACCTTGTTATACCGTGTGTTCATGGTATGTACCATGTTATAGTGAGTGTATTAATCTCGCGAACCATATTAAACTGAACAACGTGTTCGTTAAAGCGGGAATTATGCAGCATAGCGGCATAATTTATGAACTAGCGTTGCTTATGCTGCTCAGTGTACTCAGTATTCAAGATGGCAACTCGTGATTAGATATAGAGTTTGCAACCTAAGCAGTTAGTTTATTGTGCACCCTGTATCCATCCTGTGGTCAGACGCTCAGGAACATTTGCATACACAAGAGGCCTAGGAATTAGGCCTCAAAATACTTAACAGGTGTACATCTGGAGATGCTTTAAAAATTATTTTATCTGTTACAAGCAAATTTAGAATATTTACCTAATACATATCTGGTATCTTATTTTCATTTATATCTTGACATATCACATAAGTTATTATACTATCTCTGTATTCCTCAATAAGTGGATAATCGAACATAATGTGTTCAAGAAAGTGGCCATAAGGCTAACTACATAATTTACGTTTAGTTTGATCAAGTATGTGTCTGCCAAACTACCAGAAGTTCTTGTAATAATCAGGCTTAGGCTTAATTAAAACATCAGTCTGTTTACATTGCAAGTTGCTCTGTAAATGTGGAGGTGATGGGGTGATTTTTGGGTTTGCACCCGAGGCTGGTTTATTGTACACCCCATATCCATCCTGTGGACTGTAGCGCAAGAGCATATGGCTACGCAACAGGCCTAGGAACTAGGCCCCAAAAGGTACAAAAATACATATAAATTTATATCTACAGTTCACTTACCTGTTGCAAGCAAATTTAAGAAATTTGCTTAATATATCTGGTATCTTTATTTTCTTCAATAATATATCTTGACATATTACATACGTTCTTATACTGTCTCTATATTCCTCAAAAAGTGGACAATCAAGCACATAGTGTTGAAGATAGTGACCATAGGACTGGCCATATACTTTGTATTTGGTTTGATCAACTGTGTGTGTGGCAAACTGACAAAAGTACTTGTAACCAAGACTAAGCCTGGCTGATACAACATCAGTCTCTTCACATCTCCTCAGGTACGGCTGGAAAACATTAGGGACGTGTTTCCATAAGACACCTGCTGTCCCTGTCCCTGTTCACCCATCAGTTTAAAATGGGTACCTGGGTGTTAGTCGACTGGTGTGGGTCGCATCCTGGGACAAATTTGACCTAATTTGCCCGAAATGCTCAGCATAACAAGCGGCTTTCTATATAGTAGTCATTGATGTCAGCTAGGCCTGTATACCATGTACATGTACTTGTAGTAAATAAAGATAATATTATATTATTATTATTATTATTATTATATTACAAGTTGCTCCATATATCTCACTTCGATACGTTGTTATGGTACTATGTAAGTATGGGATCAGGTCCTCAATTATCTTCCACGTACATATTATCATGCATCTCTTCTCTGCTTCAGAGTACAAATACAGAAGTATTGGCGTTCCCAGTAGTTTAAATACTTTCTTGGTTTAATGCAGGCTGGCATTGATCTCTTTATCTGCTCCAGCTCAGATATCTCTCGTACCCTGAATGGTGCCATCAACACTAAACGATACTACACTCGAGAGAACACAAGCGATATGAACACTGTCATCAATATTTCTCTTGTTTTGAACGTTCTCACTATTCACCCTAATGTTTTTTCTACTGTAACTTTCACAGTATTTGCTTTAATGTTTTATAAACGACAGGTCAACTGGCAATACACGCAGTTTCATCACATATTGTTGTCGTTCTATTTGGTGGTAATCCAGATATGTATCTGTCAGGCTAGCGTGCTACCAGGCACTGATTCTGGTACAACTCTGTTGTATCCCAGTTTACATCTTGCATTAGAAAGACTGAAATCTCGAAGGATAATTGGTGTAGGAATTTCGATATCTGTTTTCCTTATCCGTTCAGTGAACTCCTCACCGATGCTGGCGGTGGTTCATATACAAGGATAATTACTAGAATCACCAGAATTTTTAAAGGGGTGGACCGGTAAGCCAGCGGAAGGCATCGGTCAGATAACCAAAAGCTCCAACTGCGTTAGGAAACACTTGTTCTGTGTCCTGAAGAACCTTACCTAACTTAACCTTATTACTAAATTCTTGTTCTGCTCTTGAATACTTATTTGCTCGGTCTTATTGATTAGGACAGCAATTTTTCACCATATCTCACTGTCCAAAACAACCCTTGAGGAAGAATGCTCTCTCGTCGATCAAGTATTTTCTAAACTTCTAATCACGCACTACAAACTTTAATTACACAATAGAGCGGAAAAGTAATGTGAAGGACCTAGGAGTGGTAATGTCTGATCTCACCTTCAACGATCACAACAATGCCACTATCACATCTGCGAGGAAAATGATAGGGTGGATAATGAGAACGTTCAAAACAAGAGATGCCAAGTCAATGATGAACCTTTTTAAATCACTTGTTCTCTAGGCTGGAATACTGCTGAATATTAACATCTCCATTCAAGGCAGGTGAAATTGCAGAGCTGGAGAATGTACAGAGAACCTTTACTGCACTTATAAGTTCCGTCAGACACCTTAACTACTGGGAACGCCTGGAAGTACTTAACTTGTACCCACTGGAACGCAGACGAGAGAGATGCATCATAATCTACACACAGAAAATCCTAGAGGAACTGGTCCCTAATATGCACACAGAAATCACTCCCTACGAAAGCAAAAGACTTAGTAGGCGGTGTAACATATTCCCAATGAAAAGCAGAGGCGTCAATAGTACACTAAGAGAAAACACGATAAATATCCGGGGCCCAAGACTGTTCAACAGCCTCTCACCAGGTATAAGGGAAATTACTAATAGACCCTTGGCTGCCTTCAAGGAGCTGAACAGATACCTAAAGTCAATGCCGGATCAGCTGGGCTGTGATTCGTACGTTGGGCTACGTGCGTCCAGCAGTAACAGCCTAGATGATCAGGTCCTGATCCAACGGGAGGCCTGGACATGGACCACGCCGAGGGGGGCGTTGATCCCCGGAATACCCTCCAGGTAGTCTCCAGGTATCTGTCACTTCATTAGAGACTGCAGACGCCGGACTCACCCAGACAAGATACTAATGGTGGTGTTCCTGCAAGAGTTGCTCTCTTACAATGATGCAACATCTGGTTGTCTTTGGTGCGTTCTCTTACCTCGGTGCGTTATATAGTGACTTGCAAGGCGGCCCTCACCACCAACTTTGTTGCCAAACACGTTTCCAACATCTTTTCCAATGCCTCATTCAAAGTATCTACCTCCACATCCACCACCATCAGGGACAACACCAGTAATAGACAGGAGAAGGTTCAATAATCTGCAATGGTTGCAATGATTGGAACTAATTGTACGTGGGCGAAACATCCAGAGACCTAAAAACACGTATTTCAGAACACCAGTATGCAGGCAGACCAGATAATTTAAGAAACGTCTCCGTTCAACACCGAAATTAACACACCCATTTAATCAACTACAGGAAGGCAGGACTTATCGCCAGAGAAGAAAACACTCAGTACCGGAGAATCCTGGAATCATCCCTTATCTGTGTATCTAACAATTTCAACCAGAACAACAGTTTCTATAACACAGCTGAACCCCTTGCCAAGAAACTTTTTCATTGTTATTCTACATCACAACACACACACCCGCCCGTCCCGTGGGGATCAGTCTGAGATCCAGCATACCAAACATTCTCGAAGGTCCCTTGCAGGTCCGTCTCAACTCTCCACCCTATAAATACTCATGTACTATTCACCCAGGTAGATCTGTTTGTAACTTGATAAAGCCCACTGTATGGGCGAAACGTAGTCAATAAATGATCGCATTATACAGCATTTGTGTTTATTTTTCCATCGTGTCGGTATTTCATACCATTGATCTCCAACCGTTAGGTATCTTTATTCCGAAACGTTTCGCCTACACCGTAGGCTTCTTTAGTTGATAAATTAGACACATATGCAACACTTGGGTATCTTTATTGAGGAAACGTTTCGTCACACAGTGGCTTCATCAGTCCAATACAAAGAAGAAAGTAGTAATAAAAGGAGGAGTTTGAGGTAATCAGTCCCTCGGCCTGGAGTCGATGTGTATTTACTTCAAGATTGATGGACTGAACACATCGACTCCAGGCCGAGGGACTGATTACCTCAAACTCCTCCTTTTATTACTACTTTCTTTTGTATTGACTGATGAAGCCACTGTGTGGCGAAACGTTTCCTCAATAAAGATACCCAAGTGTTGCATATGTGTCTAATTTAACAACTTGTCGGTTCTCTGAACCATTCATCTACATTCTTTAGTTGAGTACAGAAAAGTAGAAGCAGTAGAGATGTGAAGACGATGTAATCAGTCCATCACCCTTGAAGATGTACTTTTGAGGTGGTCAGTCCCTCAGCCTGGAGAAGAGTTCTGCTCCATAGTTATTAACAATGTGAAGTTGAAACAACAGTATGGAGACTTACACACTGTCAAAGGTGAGGCGCATCACACTAGCAGAAAAAAAACGTAATCACTGAGAGAGCAGTGAAGACGATGTAATCAATCCATCACCCTTGAAGGCGTAGTTTTGATTATAAGAACATAAGAACATAAGAATGGAGGAACACTGCAGAAGGCCTACTGGCCCATACAAGGCAGGTCCTTATCAAAACCACCACTACCTAAGAATTTATTCCCGTACTCACGACACAAATCAAACCCAGCCCCTCCCACTCATATATTTGTCCAATCTCTTTTTAAAGCCACCCAAGGTCCTAGCCTCTATCACAGTACTCGGAAGATTGTTCCACGCATCTACAACTCTGTTCGAAAACCAGTACTTGCCTATGTCCTTTCTAAATCTAAATTTATCCAATTTAAATCCGTTATTTCTGGTTCTTACTTGGTTCGATATCCTCAGTATTTTATTAATATCTCCTTTGTTTATGCCCATCATCCACTTGTACACCTCGATGATATCTCCCCTCATTCTACGTCTCTCCAGAGAGTGGAGATTCAACGCTCTAAGTCTATCTTCATACGGGAGATTTCTTATACTGTAAATCATTTTAGTCATTCTTCTTTGTATGTTCTCCAATGAATCTATATCCATCCTGTAGTAAGGAGACCAAAACTGAGCTGCATAATCCAAATGAGGTCTCACTAGTGATGTATAGAGCTGTAAAATAACTTTTGGACTTCTGTTGCTTATACTTCTTGAAATAAATCCTAGTAATCTGTTAGCCTTATTGCGCACACTTAGCCTACTGTGTAGGCGAAACTTTTCGCCTACACATGTGTCTTACTTATCGAGCTTCAGGATTTTGTATTTATCTACAGTGAACTGCATCTGTCACTTTTCTGACCACGACATGAGTTTGTCTAAATCTTCCTGAAGTTCAGTGACATCTTCCTCTGAATCAATTATCCTACCTACATTCATGTCATCAGCGAATTTGCTTATATCACTAATCATTCTCTCGTCAAGGTCATTAATGCATATTATGAGCAACAATGGGCTGAAAATTGATCCCTGTGGAACGCCAGTTGTTAGAGATCCCCACTCAGGTTTTACCCCATTTATGCACATTCTCTGCTTCCTTTTGTTCAGCCACGCCTCGATCCATGACCCAATACCATGAGCTGCCACTTTCTTTAACTGTCTTTTGTGTGGCATCCTATCAAATTTTTTACTAAAATCCAAATAAATAATATTGAATTCTTAATCATGATCAACAGCCTCAAATGCTTTACTTAGGAAGGTCAGGAAATTAGTTAGGCAGGAACGGCCCCTCGCGAATCCATGCTGAATATCATTGGCCAAATTATGCTTATCAAGGTGGCTTCTAATAATATCAGCTATAATTGACTCAAGTATTTTGCCTACAATTGCGGTCAGGCTTATTGGGGGTAATCTGACTGTAACAACTTATCTCCTGCTTTAAAAATAGGCATTCTATTTGCCATCTTGTACATATCAAGCACTACACCTGTTTGAAGAGATAAATATGTTGGTTAATGGTTCACAAAGTTCCATTTTGCACTCTTTAATAACCCGTGAAAAAAGTTCATCTGGGGCCCAGGGATTTATTTTGCTTTTATCGGTCAACCTGTTTGATTACCATTTCCCTAGTAACTGTGATATTACATAATTTATTTTCTTCAGGCCCACTAAAGAAATTAATTACTGGGATGTCGTTTGTGTCTTGTGTGAAAACCGAGAGGAAATATTAAAAATCGCGCACATTTCAATCTCCTTGTCAGTAAGATGCCCGGAGTTATTTTTAAGGGGACCTATTTTTTCCTCTAACTTTTGTTCTATATACATGGAAAAAACTTTCGGATTAGTTTTCGAATCCCTAGCAACGTTAATTTCATAGTCCCGTTTAGCATTTCTTATCCCATTTTTAACCTCCCTCTTAATGTGAATATATTGACTCATAAGATATCCGTACCTCTCTTGATACATTTATAAATTCCTTTCTTCTGCCCTAAAAGATATTTGAGCCTATTTTTCATCCATTTCGGATCATTTCTATTCGATCGTATTTCTTTTTATGGAATAAATGTTCTTTGAGCAGCGTGTACGGTGTTTAGAAAACTGTCATACTAATAGTTCTCTTCGTTACCCCAGTCCACAGATGATAGGTGTTCGCTAAGCCCATTGTAATCTGCTAAGCAAAAATCTGGGACCGTTACTGAGTTATACCTACTATCATACTTTTATTCAGTGGCCGCTTGCGCCAAGTTCCTCTGCAATTTCTAAATTATTAACAAGCGTATCCTTGTTTGCCAGATTCTGTGACAACTGCTTTAAAAACAATCCTGAACTACCTCTAAGTCATTAGAATTCTCAGAGGTACTTCATTTAGAAACCCTCTCTTCTCTTTTCCCTTCCTGCCCATTTCTATTCCTCTATTATCCCTATTACGGTTCTTGTTACCCAGTGACACTGGCTTTCCGATATTCACCAATAACTATACCTCATTCTGCCTATAACTGGTTTTCCCTAAAACTCACATTATCGTTGCACTGAGAATTCATCCTGCCTAATTCTACTGTACCACATTTCATTGCTTTCCTACAAAAATCTATACCACTATTTCAAATTTAAAGCCCTAACAGCTCCCTCCTCTGCATTCGCCAGTGCCTCCACCCCAGACCTAGGTAAGTGAACACCACCCCTGGAATACATGTCATTTCTGCCATAGAAGAGGTCCCAATTCTCTGTAAATGATAATGCAATGTTCTTACAGTGTTTGTCAGCCAGAAATCGACACCAATATCCCTGAACAACCATTCATTTTCAATTCCTCTCCTCGGCAAAATTCCATATATTAAAGGGCTCCCTCTCTTCCTAATCATGTCTATCACTGACTTATACCTACTAATCAGGTCCCCGCTCCTACGTCTGCCAAGATCGTTGCCTCCAGCAATTAGAAAGATAATATGATTGCTCACTGTGCCTCTCATATGTTGTCTAGATGGCTAACAATATCCTCCATCCCAGCCTCAGAAAAACACACTCTCTGCCTCCTCCTCCTATCTCCAAGATAAAAAACTCTAACATAAGAAAGGAGGTCCTTCTCAAGCCCAAACCCACTAACAAAATTATTTACAAAACACATTTTCACTGCTACCCAAGGAATAAGATTTGATGATCCTATTAACTCATGTGTAAGTCACACTCAAATTAACCCCTCTCACACCCATAATGCGCAAGTATCCCTCACTCTCACTCTCTCCTCCTTCCTCATTATCACTCCTTCGCTAAGAGTAAATATGAGCAACTTACATGTGATTCCTTGTGTAGCATTGAAAATAGGTTGGGCAAATATATTTTGGTTAGCGGGTTTGAGTTTGAGAAGAACTTGCCTAATATGGTCCAATAGGCCGGCTGCTGTGTTCTTCCTTTATGGTCTTATGAAAAGAGGTCACAACCTCTCCCAAACTGACTGATAGACTAATTACATCGACTCCAGGCTGAGGGATTGATTACCTCAATCTCCCACTGATCTTCACTATTCTTCTTTGTATTGCACTGATGAAGCCCCAGTCTGGCGAAACGTTTCCTCAATAAAGATACCGAAGTGTTGCACATGTGTATACTTTATCAACTTGTCGGTTCTGTGCACCATTGATCTACTTATCTGCACGTTATCACTTGGATTCTCCCAGGCTGTTAAACACGCAAACGCAATTAAGCAATAAAGTGTATTAGCATTAAAAATATTTTGAATTTACTTAAAAAAGGCATTCCTCACAACAAGGACCTTCCAACGGTTCACCAGCGGTCCACAAGAACCTTCCAGCGGTCCACCAGCGGTACACAAGAACCTTCCAGCGGTCCATCAGCGGTACACAAGGATCTTCCAGAGATCCGCCAGCGGTACACAAGGACCTTCCGGCATTTCACCAGTGGTACAAAAGGATCTTCCAGCGGTCCACCATTGGTACACAATGATCTACCAGCGGTTCACCACCGGTACACAATGATCTACCAGCGGTCCACCACCGGTACACAAGAATCTTCAAGCGGTTCACCAGTGATACACAAGGATCTTCCAGCGGTACACAAGGCCTTTCCAGCATTTCACCAACGGTACACAAGGATCTTCAAGCAGTTCACCAGTGGTACACAAGGATGCTCCAGTGCTTCACCAGCGATGAACCGCTGGTTAACAGCGGTACACAAGGACCAGTGGTACACAAGAACCAGCGGTACACAAGGACCTTTCAGCGGTTACACGAGGACCTTCAAGCGGTACACAAGAACCTTCCAGCGGTTCAACAGCGGTACACAATGGCCTTCAAGAGATTCACCAGCGGTTACACAAGCACCTTCCAGCGGTTCACCAGCAGTACACTAGCACCCTCCAGCGGTTCACCAGTGGTTCACTTTACCGGAATTAAAGCAGAACCGTAATTGCACAAGATGCAAATGAGAGAAATTTCGTCTTATTTTTCCTCTCATTCAACAGCTGCCCGACGGTGGTTGTTCTGAGTGTGGGGGGAGTGGTGGGGAGGGGTGGGGGAAGAGTGGTGGGGAGGAGTGGTGGGGAAGAGTGGTGGGGAGGAGTGGTGGGGAAGAGTGGTGGGGAGGAGTGGTGGGGAGGAGTGGTGGGGAAGAGTGGTGGGGAAGAGTGGTGGGGAGGAGTGATGGGGAGGAGTGGTGGGGAGGAGTGGTGGGGAGGAGTGGTGGGGAGGGGTGGTGGGGAGGGGTGGTGGGGAGGGGTGGTGGGGAGGGTGGTGGGGAGGAGTGGTGGGGGATGGGTGGTGGGGAAGAGTGGTGGGGAGGAGTGGTGGGGAGGAGTGGTGGGGAGGAGTGGTGGGGAGGAGTGGTGGGGAGGGGTGGTGGGGAGGGGTGGTGGGGAGGGGTGGTGGGGAAGAGTGGTGGGGAGGAGTGGTGGGGAGGAGTGGTGGGGAGGAGTTTGGAGGGGTGGTGGAGAGTGGAGGCGAAGAGTGGTGGGGAGGAGTGGTGGAGATTGGTGGGGAGAAGTGGTAGGGCGGAGTGATGGGGAAGAGTGATGGGGAGGAGTGTTGGGAAATGGTGGGGAAGTGATGGAGAGGAGTGAGGGGAGTGGTGGGGAGGTGTGTTAGGGAGTGTTGGGGAGGTGTGTTAGGGAGTGTTGGGGAGCAGTGGTGAAGAGTGTTGGGGAGGAGTGGTAGTGGGGAGTGGTAGGGAGTGTTGGGAAGAGTGTTGGTGAGGAAGTATACATTTTTGTTAAGTAATATTAAGTTTACCAATATTGTGATAGTAATCTACAGTAATGAATTATAGCAAGTGACGTCACTGGTTATATGTCGGCCATACTGGACGTGAAGCGGCACTGGCAACCACGTAAATACATGGCGCAAGTAGTAAGATTTCTCTCAGTTTTCCAGGTCTCTACCTTGATTACTGCTGAAGTGTTGATGAGGAATGTAGTGTGGAGGGTAGATTGGAGAGTATCTGTGAGAGGGTGAGGGTAGGTGGGAGAGTATCTGTGAGAGGGTGAAGGTAGGTGGGAGAGTATCTGTGAGAGGGTGAAGGTAGGTGGGAGAGTATCTGTGAGAGGGTGAAGGTAGGTGGGAGAGTATCTGTGAGAGGGTGAAGGTAGGTGGAGAGTATCTGTGAGAGGGTGAAGGTAGGTGGGAGAGTATCTGTGAGAGGGTGAAGGTAGGTGGGAGAGTATCTGTGAGAGGGTGAAGGTAGGTGGGAGAGTATCTGTGAGGGGTGAAGGTAGGTGGGAGAGTATCTGTGAGAGGGTGAAGTTAGGTGGGAGAGTATCTGTGAGAAGGTGAGGGTAGGTGGGAGAGTATCTGTGAGAGGGTGAGGGTAGGTGGGAGAGTATCTGTGAGAAGGTGAGGATAGGTGGGAGAGTATCTGTGAGAGGGTGAAGGTAGGTGGGAGAGTATCTGTGAGAAGGTGAGGGTAGGTGGGAGAGTATCTGTGAGAAGGTGAGAGTAGGTGGGAGAGTATCTGTGAGAGGGTGAGGGTAGATGGGAGAGTATCTGTGAGAGGGTGAGGGTAGGTGGGAGAGTATCTGTGAGAGGGTGAGGGTAGATGGGAGAGTATGGTGCGTGTTCCGAGAATCAACGCCCCCGCGGCACGGTCCCAGACCAGGCCTCCCGGTGGGTGGCCTGGTCTGGGACCGGGCCGCGATCTGGGAATCTTTACTGTGGAAACGTTTCGCCAGTCAGTGGCTTTTTCAGTCCAATACAGAGGAAAACAAGTTGTAGATGAGGGAAGCAGTCCCTGAGCCTGGAGTCGATGTGTTGTGTCCATCAGTGTTGAGAGAGTTCAGCATATGCGTGAAGTGGCTTATACACTGCAGTCAGGTGAGTTGAAGCAGTCGGAGGTGGAATCACCAGTGGAAAAATCCATTAGTGTAAATAGGCTAGGCAAGCGTTGAAAAAATCCCTGTCGCAAGATCCCATGATCTTGGTATCCTGATAAAACAAGGAACCGATACTGGATGTGGTTTTAGTCATAAGAAAGTCCTGGATTTTGCAGCTGAGAAAAACTATTAAGGATTTTCCTCCATTTCATTTATGGCTTCTTGTTTCCTTTGACTCTCCCTGATTCTGTATGATGCATTCATATTGAGCTCAATGTTTTAAATTTTCCTTGTGTTTCTTTTCGTTCTTCGTAAAGTTTGCATCCACTGAGAAGTTCTGTAATTCTAAGTCTTCGTCTGTAGAAGGAACGCCTCTCCCTTTCTCTGTCTCCCTTTCCCTTTCTCATCTTTCTTAATGGTGTCTGGAGCATACTTTTAGCTCCACTGAGCTCACCTTCTCCAGATACTGGTTTACATATTTGTCAATCATTATTTTCTTCCCATCATATTTCATCAAGGTCATGATTTAATTGCTCGCAGTTAATGATTTTATTGAAATTGAATTTGCCGAATACACCCTGGATACTCGTGTGTATGAACTAGTGATGTATCGGATATCCGAATCCACATCCTCGGAACATACGCACAATTTCTTACATCCGCATCTGCCTCCACAAAATAAGTAAGACATCCTCATACACATCCGCGGATACCTGATTTTCACATCCGATACATCTCTATGAACCTCGGCTACGTTGTGGTCCGAACCAGTTGTTTTTGACAGCATTATGTTCAGTATCAAATCCTCCTCCTTTGTGAATATAAAGTCAAGTTTTTTTAATCTGGTCAGTTCTTCTATTTGCTGGCTTATGGTGAATTTATTGCAGAGTCTTAACTGTTCAACTGTGTGTGACTGTTCACCTGAACTAAAGTCTGTTTTTTTTTATTCTATTACAATCTGTGCTATTTACTTCCATTTTAGATGTCGTAAACTGAAATCATCAAGCAACAAGATATTTGGGACCAGGTTTGAAGACAATGTTCGATTTTCAATAGTTGGCCTTTGAACTGTACGTTGTGGCTGACTGCTTGCTTGACGATAAACAAACATTATGACGTAAAATCCAAAATTCTTCAATTATTTTTTTGTGAGTGCCAAGCGCAAGACAAAGCAGTGTAGCACCTCCCTGGCATCATACTGGCGAGGCAGTGTAGCACCTCCCTGGCATCATACTGGCGAGGCAATATAAAGCCTCCTTGGCATCATATAGGCCAGGGAGGTGCCACATTCATTCATTTCCTTCGTCTTTAAGCCATGGTTTTCCTCCAGAAGTGAAACACTGCAGCCAGCAGAGGTGAAACACTGCAGCCAGCAGAGGTGAAACACTGCAGCCAGCAGAGGTGAAACACTGCAGCCAGCAGAGGTGAAACACTGCAGCCAGCAGAGGTGAAACACTGCAGCCAGCAGAGGTGAAACACTGCAGCCAGCAGAGGTGAAACACTGCAGCCAGCAGAGGTGAGACACTGCAGCCAGCAGAGGTGAAACACTGCAGCCAGCAGAGGTGAAACACTGCAGACAGCAGAGGTGAAACACTGCAGCCAGCAGAGGTGAAACACTGTAGCCAGCAGAGGTGAAACACTGCAGCCAGCAGAGGTGAAACACTGCAGCCAGCAGAGTGAAACACTGCAGCTAGCAGAGTGAAACACTGTAGCCAGCAGAGGTGAAACACTGCAGCCAGCAGAGTGAAACACTGCAGCCAGCAGAGGTGAAACACTGCAGCCAGCAGAGGTGAAACACTGCAGCCAGCAGAGGTGAGACGCGTCTCATACGTCTTACCTGAGAGCAACCCCCAGGGAAAACATGGCCCAGTGTTTCTCTCTGCACTACACAACCACACTGAGAGGAGAGGCAAGGGTAGGGGAGGCAGGGGTAGGAGGAGAGGCAAGGGTAGGGGAGGCAGGGGTAGGAGGAGAGGCAAGGGTAGGAGAGGCAAGGGTAGGAGAGGCAAGGGTAGGAGGAGAGGCAGGGGTAGGAGAGGAGGCAAGGGTAGGAAAGGCAGGGGAAGGAGGAGAGGCAAGGGTAGGAGAGGCAGGGGTAGGAGGAGTAGAGCAGTGGGAAGGAGAGAGATGTGCACAGTTAGAAAGGGGTAAATTAGAGGTGTTCAGCAGGAAACCATATCGAGGAAGGTAGTGTTCAGCAGGGAGCCTGAGAGAGGCGATGTGCAGCAAGGAACCTTGAGGAGGCAAAAGTGTTCAGCAGGGAACCTTTGTGAGGTAAAAGAAGTGTGAAGCAGGCAACCGTGGGGAGACACGAGAGGTAAGAAGCGGGGACCTCTAGGGATAACGCAATATTCATTTGTAAATAAGGCAGTATATGCGACACACTCAGATGATTATTACTGAAATACCATTGATTATACTTACCCAATAATTTCTGTTTATAATAATATATCTACTCTGCCACAACAATAATGGCAAGAAAATGAGGGTCAAACTACAAGCTAGAGATTTCTCCTTACACTCTTAATATTGAACCTTTACCCTAACACAGGACTAATAACGAAGATACTAATGAACTAAATCCTACATCATCATTATCATGGGTTTAATCCTCTTCATCTTTCCGATCGTTCTCAGTCATACCGATGAAACAACTGTCAAATCCTCCACATTTTCAAATCACTGAGTAAGAAAGATTAGTTGCACATCCACATCTGAAAGCTATGCAGGGTTGATCACTGTTGCAGCTGCAGTGGGTTAATTTCAGGACTTTTGATGGTGCAACCCGAATATTCTGAGGCAAGAGGACTTCATAGTCTTGCCAAGCTCGTAGATTTTTTTACCCAAATTTAACTGGATCTAGGACAGGAGATTCCGCATCCAGATCACTCCTTCATATTCATGCCTGTAAATGAGCCCTCACATTTTCATTAAATGCCTCAGCAGTCGATGGCAAGATTTTAAGTTTTGGTAAATGATATGCATCTTTTCATAATGTCTCTGAGAACCAAACTTAGTAGCGAACACCTGATATTGTTTCTAAAGCTTCTGATCAGATCAGGTTGCAATAGACTCTGTTTATACTCGAATAACATCCTTCATGTCAGCTGAGGGATCTCCTAGACTTTTCAGCTCATTTCTAGCTTTATTGAAGTGTTTCTTTTGATGCATAATATCAACACTAATCTGCAGTGGTGCTGGACAATTCGTGACTGCATTTCTGATGATATTCCAGATTATAATTGAAAGCAATGTAAACCAGAGATCGTTCGAAAGACCTTCATCAATGCAGGTCTCCTCGTTTAAAAGAATAATATATCAGCACTCCCAGAATTTTTTTTGTACATAAATGTTATACAATACCGACAAAATGAAAATTAAGACAGGTACAACATCTGGATATCTTTACTGTAGAAGTTTCGCCATCCAGTGGCTTTATCAGTACAAATTCAAGGACATGAATGGAAGACAGTAGAATTATATACAAAAGATGAGGTAATCAGTCCCTCAGCCTTATAGTTGGTATGAAGAGCACCGTAGTCGTACAAGCAAGAAGGCTGGTGCGTATGTACTGGTGCTTATATACTGGTGCTTATATACTACCCGTCCTTTTCCACCTGACGCCAGTATATAAGCGTCAGCCTACTTGTCTGTGCTCCAGAATCTTCAGGACTACGGTGTTCTTCACACCAACTCCAAAGGCTGAGGGACTGATTATCTCATCTTTTGTATATAATTCTACTGTCTTCCAGTCATGTCCTTGAATTTGTATTGATAAAGCCACTGGAGGGCGAAACGTCTACAATAAAGATACCCAGATGTTGCACCTGTCTTAATTTTCAGATATTTTTTTTTTTGTTGAAATTCCTAATCATATCATCTTTATCTTCAACAAGTCCGAGCACACTAGACACAGTAGCTCGGAAAAGTAGAAGACTAGAAAGACTTGGAGCAGAGAAACACAAATTTGTCATCAAATTCTTCTTCAGTCTCGATAAGACATTCCTGCGACATTTTTTCTACCACCATACAATGAATAACATTCATTCACTCCACTTGAAAATCCAAACCACTGATTTATCACTGATGATGATGTCTTCTAATGTCCCATCGAGAGCAGATTCAATGGTATGATTGATGACACCTCAACCAACATGTTTTATTTACCCTGATATGAATCTTTCTCGACAAGTCACGGAAACGGATATCTGGTGTAAGTCACTGACAGCACCTTGTAGTCTTACCCGAACCTGGTTTGCTCAGTCATACTTTCGTTTTACTACATACTTTATGAAACAAATCTTTAAAGAAAGGTTTGGTTCCTCAGCTTGTCGTTGAACAAAGACATGTCGTTTTCCACCTGAAATGATTCCGTGGGTCATGTTCGAGCCAGCGTCTCTCGTGTCAGGTTACACATTGTGATATAAAGATGAATAGCCTAACCTCAGAACGACTCAGTTTTTCATTTAGTTGGGATAAATCAATTATAACCTTCATTTTACTCTCCTTTACATCTTAAAATGCTCAAGAGGCAACGATATTTTTCTAATAAAGAAACGTTCTGAATTCGTCAGCCATTTATTTTTAAAAGCAAGAAAAAATTATGCTATACCCTAATTAAAAAAAAAAAAATAAGCACTTTAATATATTCCTCTATTTTTGAAAAAGAGCAAAAAAAAATACAGAAATGATATTATTTCTACTGAAAAAGTTTCCCCAATTTGATGGAAAACATGTCATCCGCCTCACTGATAAGCGAAATTCAGCTGGTAGCTGCCCTGTGTCCTCGTATATTAACTCATCCAATCATGATAAGAGCATAAAAAAATATATTTCTTTGACCAGAAAAAGACTAGTTGTGAAACTTAAATATTTGAGTAGTCACCATATATCCACGAATTCAGTTATAGGTGACCGCCAGGGCTGCCTTTTTGGATTTGTAATATTCCTCAAGAGAGAAAAAGTGACAGCCACTGCAATATCAATCAAGACAGCTGTATAAAATACAAAACAAAAAAGACTCAAATTCTGCAGACAACAATAGTGAGAAAATATAATCCCAGTTTCAGCAAAATAATTGGGTTTGGCAACCAGAATATATTTTAGTTAATTTTATTTTGTAGTAAACGTTATATCATGTAACACGGTTATAGTAAGCTGTGTGACGGAGTGCAGTGTTAGCACCGGACAACATGGAACAAGCATCAACAGCTTGACTGACCAGGCTATCAACCAAGAGGTCTTGTCTGAAACTACACTGCAGAGCTGACACCCAAAAAAAAATCATCAGCGGGCGAGCAACAGGTAAGAAGCAGCGATGACAGAGCCAGGTGCTCTACCACGGGCTCACTCTGTGACCTTGAACACAACTATGGAAGCCACTGAGTGAGTCGACACTTAAGACCGGCGTCTCATCATTCTCCCTGACATACTGACAACAACAACAGTAATAGCAGCAATAACATCAACACACATCAGTTCGCAGTCATCCTCCCTCAAAGGGATCACCTCTATGTTATGAGGTAGCAAATGCGTTTTGTTCCATTGTATTTATTCATAAGTTAATCAATCATAAGAACATAAGAAAGAAGGAACACTGCACCAGGCCTACTGGCCCATGCGAGGCAAGTCCAAATCTCCTACCAGCCCAAGCCAATGCCCCTAGAACATGTCTCTGTTACAGTGCTAGAATTTTTAATGAGTCCAACAAATTGCCATGTATCTTACCTTAAAATTGCTAAACATCCTAAAATGTATCTGGTATGGTTAGTTGAGTGTCTAAGTGACGTACAGCCGACATTACTGAAAACAAAGACACAGTACAGGAAAGTTTCACTCTGTTCTTTAATGCCATTTTTTCCACCATTGTCGGCAGCACACCTTTTGGATCCCAACTTTTCAGATACCGCCACAAAAGGCAGCCTACATTCGCAGGATACAAAACGCTGCTCCCAAAAGCTTAATCATGAGTAAATATGACTTAATAAAGTTGTACAAACAGCAGAACTTTGTCCTAACGAAATCTTGTTTTGCTAAGTGTGTCTTTGTATGCAGGTGAGGATGAGTTGAACATTAGCATACAACTTCGCTGAAGTGAACACTTTGGAGAGTTTTAAAATAGGCAAAACAACTTGAGTGGGGATAACGAAATCATAGAAATGTTTTGTCTTAAAAAAATAAATCAGAGATAAAAAATCTAGTGTTACACAGCAGATTTTGAGTGTGAAATCTTTACGAAAGACAATATTTAAAGCATATACACTGGAGCTTCAGTAACTTCCTAGTATTGCAAATCAAATACTATATTTATCTGGCATTACAAAGCAATCAATCTTTCATACTTAACTCGCACACCTACAATATTATCAGTAATATTTATAAAGTAAGAAACATTAATAACCATTCAGATTATAATTATAAAAATACATGTTTTTATTCAAACCAAAGTTGTAATAAACACTTTAACAGCACATTACAGTAAAGCATAACATCTTCTGAGAATCTCTTCAGCACAGTGAAGAAGGCCTTGGTGGTAGGCCGAAAAATACTGACACTTATCTTTTATTTGGTTCGTGTATTCCTGATGTTGTTCCTTTAAGTATAGCATGAATATTTCTTTATTCTTAAAAGGTCGTCATTTCATAACTTGAGGACAATTCATCCGATCTGCTTGAAATTCTCAACGTTGATTTAGTGACTAGGTGCTCTCAGTCAATGATATTCATTTCATTATTTATTTAGGAAAGCCTCTTTCTATCGCCTTCACAAACTCACTACTGATGTACCCTATTTAAAAATAAACGATTGATTTGTTATTGGAATGTGTAGGTGTTAATGTGCCAAAGTTATTATTTAAACTAGTGTGGTATTCTTCTTGAAATATCCTGACTGTTTCTTATAAGCAATAATTGGAAAATGCCTCTTCTGGTCGGCTTCAAACTTTTAGTAACGGTGCGTTTTGCTCGACAAACGGTCTGCAGTCTTACCGAGCTACATAAATGCCAGATTAAGTAGCAAGATTAACAGTATTAGGTAATATTCACTGTAGCAAATCAAAAGAAAGGGATCAGAGTGTAATGAAGAGGATGGGTAAGTCAGGCAGCATGTACACTTAATAACAGATAGCATTTCACTGTTGCAAAGACAGGTAAAAGGGTAACTGATAAACGAGCTTAAACATCGATTATATAATTAATTTATCTGATACACATCTTTATATTGTGCTCGTTGGGTCCTCGTTTACTGCTAGTTGCTCAAAACTTTATCAACTTTATTTCATTTATTGTCATTGTTGTATGTAATTGCTTACTTATATTGATAAGAGGACGATCTAACCTAACTAAACCTAACTTAATCTTAACGAAAATTGAGAAAACTGCTACGCACCGTGTGAAAGAAATATTCAAATAGATTTTTAAGAGGATAGGTTAGCACAGGAAGGGGGTCATAGTGTAGCAAATTAACAGGAGGGGTCACAGTCAGTGTAGCAGTTGAAGAGAAAGGGGTCACAATCAGTATAACAAATCAGTGTCACCTGAGAAAGATTTAAAGAAAATCAAAAGGTGAACTTTCAGAGGAAAGCAAACAAATTAAGCATGTCAGGGCGTTGAAGAGCCATCTTGCTAGAATGAAGATGGTGTGATCTCTTAAGAATGGAACAATAACTCCGAAGATGATTTTTCAGCTGAGCCTGACAGTTCTTGATGGGTGGAGCTGCGTGCCTCTCCGTCATGTGACCATTTGTAAGTCTGGTGTGACCTCTATGAAGACCAAGAAGTTTAAGAATACTTCATTTTTTGTATATTAGGATAATTCGATGAGGCAGGGCGCGTATCATGTGTCAGACGTAGGCAAGTCAAGGCTTGCGAGTTGTATCTTGGCCACGCCCGAAATGCTCAGGCATGCTAGTGGCTTTCTTTGTACTTAACAACAGTTTATTAAATGTAAATCACACATTGTAAATCACCTTTGCAAATAAATAAAAAAATGTATTTGTATTTATCACGTCTCTTGTATCACCGTGTTATCGAAAACGTCTTATGAAATGTGTTTTTCTTTGAAATTATTACTTCTTAGTTCTGGAAACGCCATCATATCCCAGTTGTTGAACTCTTTAGGACTTAGTATATATACTCAAATGATTAGAATTCTTGGAGCAAACCTGTCATTACTGTGCTACATCCTGTTTGTGTTGCTCTGAGAGGCCACTATTTCCCTGGAGATGCAAACGTTTATCTACCATCATTAATGTTGCAGTAATCACCAATGTTGTTTGCTAAGCTTATTACCACCACTGTCATTATTGTTACTGGTCTTGGATGCTACCAGCTTGAGCACTCCACCAGATACACTTCCTTCCACTATAACCACGAAAGTTATGAACTGGAAGATTGGGGATGTGAGATGTATCTATAAAGTGGATAGAACCAAGATGCAATATTTACAGAGCACTCAGACCCAGCAGGTTATTCACCACTCTTGTCAGTAAAGGTATATACACTCATACAAACACTGAGGCTCACACTCTTGCAAATATAAACTAATAACATTAAGAGGTCCATAAGAAAATATGAACATCACATAAATTTAAATTAACCTACATTATTTAAAAATATTAAAGGACTGGTTCCAAAAGACTCTCCTAAAATTTCCCGAGGTCTCCACAAGTCCGTATGGATAATGCTTCAGTGTAGGAGCCACTGACTGGCTACACGTTCCCAGAATAATGATATGCAAGTGTTGATAAAGTCTTGTTTATCAACTTATTAGTTTAGAAAAACAAGTTGATAAACAAGGCTTTAGCAACACTTGGGTATCATTATTCTGGAAACGTTTCTCCCGCCAGCGTCTCCTTCACTCCAACACACAGAAACGTCTCCTTCACTCCAACACACAGAAACGTCTCCTTCACTCCAACACACAGAAACGTCTCCTTCACTCCAACACACAGAAACGTCTCCTTCACTCCAACACACAAACGGTGGATAATACAAAGTGAACAACTGTGGCCTAAATTGCAGTGAGCCTACATACGAATTTTTATATAGTTATTTAAATTAACAAAATTGGATACATCTGCAGTGCTCTGCAACCCTATTGTACTGTATATAATAGTTACACAGTGGGAGGAAAAGTTAGCTTGTTGTCCCTATCACATTCCATAAATATTTTGATAAGAGAGGGAGGGAAGGGGATGGAGATTGCCATAAATCAGATAACAGTCACCATAACCTGAGCTGTGAGTGACCCTGTCGGGATTGCCGAAAGATATATTGAAAACTCTAACCTGACAAAATAATGAAAAATCCAAGTAAAAATGAGCATTTACAATCACGGGGTTACAACTGAATGAGCAATGACAGCCACGGGTTTACCACTAAATGAGCAATGACAGCTACGGGGTTACCACTAAATAAGCAATGAAAGCCACGGGGTTACAACTGAATGAGCAATGACAGCCACTGGTTTACCACTAAATGAGCAATGACAGCTACGGGGTTACCACTAAATAAGCAATGAAAGCCACGGGTTTACCACTAAATGAGCAAAGACAGCCACTGGTTTACCACTAAATGAGCAATGACAGCTACGGGGTTACCACTAAATAAGCAATGAAAGCCACGGGTTTACCACTAAATGAGCAATGACAGCCACAGGTTTACCACTAAATGAGCAATGACAGCTACGGGGTTACCACTAAATAAGCAATGAAAGCCACGGGTTTACCACTAAATGAGCAATGACAGCCACTGGTTTACCACTAAATGAGCAATGACAGCTACGGGGTTACCACTAAATAAGCAATGAAAGCCACGGGGTTATCACTAAATAAACAACTACAGCCACAAAAACAATAACTGAGCAACAAAGGATAGAGCAGGAATGGAAGTCAGGAATCCAAATATTAATACAAAAAATGAAAGAATAAAAATTGATTAGCACAATATAACAAAATCGACAGAAAATGAATGATGGTGAACCCGTAGGTAATGCGAGTTAGTCAGAGGAAGGGAGGGGTTTCTCCAGTTCTCTGGATCAAGAGCCCTTCAGCAGCAAGCCGTCACCATGAAGAAGCGTTGGTAATAAGAGAATGTGTAGCCATGGATATCACAGGGGGGAAAAATATGAGAACTTTACTTACTGACACAGTCACTGTGGTGAACATCCTGGCAAAATGACTGTGATGAACATACTGGCAAAATGACTGTGATGAACATACTGGCAGAGTGAATGTGATGAACATACTGGCAGAGTGACTGTGATGAACATACTGGCAGAGTGACTGTGATGAACATACTGGCAGAGTGACTGTGATGAACATACTGGCAGAGTGACTGTGATGAACATACTGGCAGAGTGACTGTGATGAACATACTGGCAGAGTGAATGTGATGAACATACTGGCAGAGTGACTGTGATGAACATACTGGCAGAGTGACTGTGATGAACATACTGGCAGAGTGACTGTGATGAACATACTGGCAGAGTGACTGTGATGAACATACTGGCAGAGTGACTGTGATGAACATACTGGCAGAGTGACTGTGATGAACATACTGGCAGAGTGACTGTGATGAACATACTGGCAGAGTGACTGTGATGAACATACTGGCAGAGTGACTGTGATGAACATACTGGCAGAGTGACTGTGATGAACATACTGGCAGAGTGACTGTGATGAACATACTGGCAGAGTGACTGTGATGAACATACTGGCAGAGTGACTGTGATGAACATACTGGCAGAGTGACTGTGATGAACATACTGGCAGAGTGACAGTGATGAACATACTGGCAGAGTGACAGTGATGAACATACTGGCAGAGTGACTGTGATGAACATCCTGCAGAGTGACTGTGATGAACATCCTGCAGAGTGACTGTGATGAACATCCTGCAGAGTGACTGTGGTAAACATCCTGGCAGAGTGACTGTGATGAACATACTGACAGAGTTGCTGTGATGAACATCCTGGCAGAGTGACTATGACGAACAGAATGGCAGAGTGACTTTTGAACAGTGATACAGTGACTGTTAAACAGACCGACACAGTGACTGTTAAACAGACCGACACAGTGACTGGTGAACAGACCGACACAGTGACTGGTGAACAGACCGACTCAGTGACTGGTGAACAGGCCGACTCAGTGACTGGTGAACAGGCCGACTCAGTGACTGGTGAACAGGCCGACTCAGTGACTGGTGAACAGGCCGACTCAGTGACTGGTGAACAGGCCGACTCAGTGACTGGTGAACAGGCCGACTCAGTGACTGGTGAACAGGCCGACTCAGTGACTGGTGAACAGGCCGACTCAGTGACTGGTGAACAGGCCGACTCAGTGACTGGTGAACAGGCCGACTCAGTGACTGGTGAACAGGCCGACTCAGTGACTGGTGAACAGGCCGACTCAGTGACTGGTGAACAGGCCGACTCAGTGACTGGTGAACAGGCCGACTCAGTGACTGGTGAACAGGCCGACTCAGTGACTGGTGAACAGGCCGACTCAGTGACTGGTGAACAGGCCGACTCAGTGACTGGTGAACAGGCCGACTCAGTGACTGGTGAACAGGCCGACTCAGTGACTGGTGAACAGGCCGACTCAGTGACTGGTGAACAGGCCGACTCAGTGACTGGTGAACAGGCCGACTCAGTGACTGGTGAACAGGCCGACTCAGTGACTGGTGAACAGGCCGACTCAGTGACTGGTGAACAGGCCGACTCAGTGACTGGTGAACAGGCCGACTCAGTGACTGGTGAACAGGCCGACTCAGTGACTGGTGAACAGGCCGACTCAGTGACTGGTGAACAGGCCGACTCAGTGACTGGTGAACAGGCCGACTCAGTGACTGGTGAACAGGCCGACTCAGTGACTGGTGAACAGGCCGACTCAGTGACTGGTGAACAGGCCGACTCAGTGACTGGTGAACAGGCCGACTCAGTGACTGGTGAACAGGCCGACTCAGTGACTGGTGAACAGGCCGACACAGTGACTGGTGAACAGGCCGACACAGTGACTGGTGAACAGGCCGACACAGTGACTGGTGAACAGGCCGACACAGTGACTGGTGAACAGGCCGACACAGTGACTGGTGAACAGGCCGACACAGTGACTGGTGAACAGGCCGACACAGTGACTGGTGAACAGGCCGACACAGTGACTGGTGAACAGGCCGACACAGTGACTGGTGAACAGGCCGACACAGTGACTGGTGAACAGGCCGACACAGTGACTGGTGAACAGGCCGACACAGTGACTGGTGAACAGGCCGACACAGTGACTGGTGAACAGGCCGACACAGTGACTGGTGAACAGGCCGACACAGTGACTGGTGAACAGGCCGACACAGTGACTGGTGAACAGGCCGACACAGTGACTGGTGAACAGGCCGACACAGTGACTGGTGAACAGGCCGACACAGTGACTGGTGAACAGGCCGACACAGTGACTGGTGAACAGGCCGACACAGTGACTGGTGAACAGGCCGACACAGTGACTGGTGAACAGGCCGACACAGTGACTGGTGAACAGGCCGACACAGTGACTGGTGAACAGGCCGACACAGTGACTGGTGAACAGGCCGACACAGTGACTGGTGAACAGGCCGACACAGTGACTGGTGAACAGGCCGACACAGTGACTGGTGAACAGGCCGACACAGTGACTGGTGAACAGGCCGACACAGTGACTGGTGAACAGGCCGACACAGTGACTGGTGAACAGGCCGACACAGTGACTGGTGAACAGGCCGACACAGTGACTGGTGAACAGGCCGACACAGTGACTGGTGAACAGGCCGACACAGTGACTGGTGAACAGGCCGACACAGTGACTGGTGAACAGGCCGACACAGTGACTGGTGAACAGGCCGACACAGTGACTGGTGAACAGGCCGACACAGTGACTGGTGAACAGGCCGACACAGTGACTGGTGAACAGGCCGACACAGTGACTGGTGAACAGGCCGACACAGTGACTGGTGAACAGGCCGACACAGTGACTGGTGAACAGGCCGACACAGTGACTGGTGAACAGGCCGACACAGTGACTGGTGAACAGGCCGACACAGTGACTGGTGAACAGGCCGACACAGTGACTGGTGAACAGGCCGACACAGTGACTGGTGAACAGGCCGACACAGTGACTGGTGAACAGGCCGACACAGTGACTGGTGAACAGGCCGACACAGTGACTGGTGAACAGGCCGACACAGTGACTGGTGAACAGGCCGACACAGTGACTGGTGAACAGGCCGACACAGTGACTGGTGAACAGGCCGACACAGTGACTGGTGAACAGGCCGACACAGTGACTGGTGAACAGGCCGACACAGTGCGGGGACTGGTGAACAGGCCGACACAGTGACTGGTGAACAGGCCGACACAGTGACTGGTGAACAGGCCGACACAGTGACTGGTGAACAGGCCGACACAGTGAATGGTGAACAGGCCGACACAGTGACTGGTGAACAGGCCGACACAGTGAATGGTGAACAGGCCGACACAGTGAATGGTGAACAGGCCGACACAGTGAATGGTGAACAGGCCGACACAGTGGATGGTGAACAGGCCGACACAGTGAATGGTGAACAGGCCGACACAGTGAATGGTGAACAGGCCGACACAGTGACTGGTGAACAGGCCGACACAGTGACTGGTGAACAGGCTGACACAGTGACTGGTGAACAGGCTGACACAGTGACTGGTGAACATGCCGACACAGTGACTGGTGAACAGGCCGACACAGTGACTGGTGAACAGGCTGACACAGTGACTGGTGAACAGGCTGACACAGTGACTGGTGAACAGGCTGACTCAGAGACTGGTGAACAGGCCGACACAGTGACTGGTGAACAGGCTGACACAGTGACTGGTAAACAGGCTGACACAGTGACTGGTAAACAGGCTGACACAGTGACTGGTAAACAGGCTGACACAGTGACTGGTAAACAGGCTGACACAGTGACTGGTAAACAGGTTGGTCTTTGATCGAAATCAATTATCAGGAATGTGTTTAATTTCGCACCACATTCACAGACACATCCAGATGGTCACAGCCTATGAAACTTTTGAGGGAGCACTGGAGAGGTAGGCAACACTGGGGAGGTAGAGAGCACTGGGGAGGTAGAGAGCACTGGGGAGGTAGAGAGCACTGGGGAGGTAGAGAGCACTGGGGAGGTAGGGAGCACTGGGGAGGTAGGGAGCACTGGAGAGGTAGGGAGCACTGGGGAGGTAGAGAGCATTGGAGAGGTAGGGAGAACTCGGGCGGTAGGGAGCACTGGGGAGGTAGGGAGCATTTGGGAAGTAGGGAGCACTGGGGAGGTAGAGAGCACTGGGGAGGTAGGGAGCGCTGGGGAGGTAGAGAGCACTGGGGAGGTAGGGAACACTGGGGAGGTAGGAAGCACTGGGGAGGTAGGGAACACTGGGGAGGTAGAGAGCACTGGGGAGGTAGGGAGCGCTGGGGAGGTAGAGAGCACTGGGGAGGTAGGGAACACTGGGGAGGTAGGAAGCACTGGGGAGGTAGGGAACACCGGGGAGGTAGGGAGCACTGGAGACTTAGGGAGCACTGGAGAGGTAGGGAGCACTGGGGAGGTAGGGAGCACTGGGGAGGTAGGGAGCACTGGGGAGGTAGGGAAGACTGGGGAGGTAGGGAGCACTGGAGAGGTAGGGAAGACTGGGGAGGTAGGGAACACTGGGGAGGTAGGGAAGACTGGGGAGGTAGGGGTCACTGGGGAGGGAGCACTGGGAAGTTAATTAACACTAGGGTGAGTAGGGGGGGAGACAAACCAATACCTTGGACTGGAGTCAATTTTAAGACAATTATAAGTATTGAAGTCCGAGTTAACTGTGGATAATTTGTTGTGTTAGAACTGGGTACACAACGGAAGGAAGAAGAGGAGGAGAGGTGGAGAAGATGAAGAGATGAAACGGAGGTGAATGTATGGCAAGAAGATTATGACTGAATAACGCGGGAAGGGAGGAGAAAGAGTAAACAACAAGAATACGGAGAACTGAAGAAGTGGATGACCATGAGAAAGAGATGTTAAGGAGCAAATACAACAAAAACCTTTATTTTGTCATCTGCTCATAATAAAACTTCAATAAAATAAATAAAAGATTTGTATGTTTAAAGACCTCCAACAAAGTTACAAACGGATTCAGAAACTCATTCATGGAGGGCGCTGGAGTACTGCGTGTACACTGGAGTAACTCGCCCCTCTCCTCCACTCTGGTCCAGCAATAAGCTGGGTCGTGGAGAGTTTCTTGCAACCTTCGTAGATCACGCGTCTGGCCTCCCTAGTGGCAATTAAGACTTAATGGCCGCTATTAAACCATTAATTAAGCCTCTGGAGGTGGCGGCGGCCACATATGATAAAATTCCCACCAGTGTATGTGTGTGCTCAAGGACTTATGACCCCGTTTATCATTCAGATTCCTGTGCATACACGACCCGTGTACACCGTGTCACGTGTATACAGTGCCCCATATGAACGGTGGTATAAGTGGATGGTGGTTCAGGAGGGTGGAGAGTCCATGCAGGGGTTAGAAGGATGAGCCAGATGTGAGTATAGAAATGGGTGAGGCAGATAGTAGGTTGGAACACTAAATAATACGAATGATGGATTGCATTAAGGTTGATATGTTGAAAGTAGGCGGGTATAATGTTGTGGAATGGTTGTTGCATTTGTTTGGTGTGTGTGTGTGTGTGTGTGTGTGTGTGTGTGTGGAACAAGGGAAGATATCTAGGACTTGACAAACACTATGTATAGTTATTTTGTAAAAGAGAAAGGGGAACAAGAGCGTAAATTATGCAAAATTAGTAAAGGGCTTTATGAGAAAGAAATTAAGACAGCGAACAAGACGGATTTGTTAAGGGAAGCAGATTAAGTGTTTTCACAGAACCACATAGATGAACACTACTTGGTTAAGGATTACAACCAACTTGCTTCTTTGAAAGATCTGAAAAAAGGCAAGCAGTGCGGTGGACAGGTAAACAATATGGCTGGTATTATACTTGTATAGAATGTGTTGTTAACTGTTACGTGACGTAGAGATTTTTTCCAGTAAAAATGAGCACCAAAGAGGAATGTGTGATGTCACTGAGGTTATGATATATATACAGTAATTTTTGTAAAAAAAAAGTGGATGTTAGTATTTGAGAAAAATAAAAAAAATAGATAAAACCGATATTAAGCTGCTGTTGTTGTTTTACTGACAACATATTTCTTTTTGGAGATTCGGGAGAAAATTCCCAGAAGTTGGTGAGGGAGACTGGAAGGTGTGATTATTTAAAAAGAAAAACCTTATATAAGCAGCAGTAAAGGAAATGACAGGATGGATGTCAGACTGGAAGGAAGGAATATGGAGGAAGTGAACGCATCTGGATAGTTGGGAACAGATACGTTAAAATATCAATCAATCAATGACAAGGTCAATCACACAACAGGTGAAATAAATAAAGCAAGAGTATTAAGAAGTATCTGGGAAAAAAAGGGTTTGCCTCTGTATGCTAAAAAGGAGAATAATGAATATTTATGTCAAGAGTACATCAGTGAGGAGGAGGCTGGAGTCAGTGTAAATATCATTTCCAACATCAGTTTATGTTGTGAATAGTAAACAAAGGACAAGAAGCGAAGGCACCAGAAGGCGATGTGAAAGAGATGTGAGTTAGGAAGCGGAAGATCCAACAAAACTGTCATTTTTTTGTTTATACCGCTGCTCTTGTTTTGCTGATATCTTCCAAGACATGTTTACCTTATGACGATGCTAGGAGGGTTATGGCCCCCAGCGGCCCGGTGCCAGACCTGACCCCCCGGTTGCTTGTCTGATCGACCAGGCTGCTGATGCTGGCAGCACGCATCACATTCTGGCTGATCGGGCAGGGACATGAAGAACTTGTAAAGTTTACTTTTTTTTTTTTTTTAAATACCAAAGGGTTTTCGGTGATGCCCCATTTTACACCCTGGTATAATAAATTAAATATATTTCACCTGTGGTAACAATAACAATCAAATTTATAATTCCCGCAAGCTCGCAATGGCGATTTTTACCATACAGACTTTGAAACTAAATTGGGTAGAAATTTTTATTTCAGTTATCAGACAAAAAAGGGATTCATGTTTAAGAAACTTCTACTTTACGAACTTTTCGGAGATCAATAAAAGTCCTGAAAACTAAAAAAAAAAAAAATATAATCGAATTTTGTCATCTACGCAGTTGGTAAAGCAATTAAACTACCAATGACTTGAGAATGTGGCAATTCACTGATTTCCATAATTTGAGATTCATGTGGACATGTTGATATGTTGCATAACATTGTCTACACCATCACTTGAAGTTATAATTCACAGGGGCCTCGCTAATCTTGATAAAACATTAAGATATCGTTTATAGCATCAGAAATATACCTATGCAGCAGGTATTTACACGATTCCTAGTAAATTAAGTAGATTAACTAGATCCTGAAATGATTACCTAGATCCTGAAATGATTAACTAGATCCTGAAATGATTAACTAGATCCTGAAATGATTAACTAGATCCTTAAATGATTAACTATATCCTTAAATGATTAACTATATCCTAAAATAATTAACTACATCCTGAAATAATTAACTAGATCCTGAAATAATGAACTAGATAATGAAATAATTAACTAGAGAATAAAATAATTAACTAGACAATAAAATAATTAACTAGACAATCAAATAATTAACTAGATCCTGCAATGCTTAACTAAATCCTGAAATGATTAACTAGATCCTGAAATGATTAACTATATCCTGAAATAATTACCTAGATCCTGAAATAATTACCTAGATCCTGAAATAATTAACTAGATCCTGAAATAATTAACTAGATCCTGAAATAATTAACTAGATCCTGAAATAATTAACTAGATCCTGAAATGCTTAACTAGATCCTGCAGATATTCATTCTTGTATATGTGATGTGTGTGGTGCGTGTACGTGATATGTTTCTGGTTAATACTTGTGCAATAGCATACTAAATCTCTACCTCCACAGCTATTGTACTTCAGTGGAAAGGCAAATATGAATGGTGTATTGTTTGTGAACATGGTATCCGATTATGATTCTGACTTGGCATTGTTTATTCTTTGTGTCCGAGATTATTATGATGCAGGGTCAGCACAATGCAATGTGCGGTGAAACCTCAGTAATAGTTATAAGGTTCAGAATGAACACAAATGATCTATGAACCAACATTAGAGCTTCTGGTGGGAGAGAGAGAGAGAGAGAGAGAGAGAGAGAGAGAGAGAGAGAGAGAGAGAGAGAGAGAGAGAGAGAGGGTAAACTGTAGAAATATTAGAGCGAGTGATGGCTTATGCATCGCATTTCTCTTCTCCAAGTTCTCTTCGTATATCTCAAATTCCCCAAATCCCATTCCCTTCACCAAAATCTAATTCCCCCTTTAATTAGTTCCATTCCTGTCTCCTCAACCCGTAGAGATTTTTTCCAGTAAAAATGATCACCAAATAGGAGTGTGTGATGTCACTGAGGTTATGATATATATCTAAGGATATACTGTTTGGAAACCCGCTAACCAAAGAACAGATGAGTAGACCTAGTGAAAGACAGCACCACCGAGTGACAAGCCCAGCATAACACTAGGTTTCACAGGTGAAAATTCGAATACAGATCTCCACTAAGAACACTTGACACATTATTTTTGTTGTTGTAGATTCGTCGGTACTCTCCCGGTCCGGGTCTTTTCCAGATGGTGACCCGGCCTTGGTTCCCTGTCGTGTGAGTGTCTGAGACCTATGTCTCCCATGGGAGGAGGTACAAGTACCCCCTCATCGTCTGGGACCAATTGTCCCCAGGCCTAGCCACGTTCCCCGCCCTCACGGGGCTCGTAGGGAGAAGCCAGGCCTCTCTGGTCTGCCATCTTCCCCGCCCCAGGAAGGCTAGGGAAGGGCAGGCTTGCGAGCTGCAGATGGTAGCAAGTTCCAGCTTTGGCCCCTACCCTGCCCTAGAAGGGCTGGGCATATTGTCTCTCCCCCCCTTGATACATTATAATGCTGTTGTAAGACCTTACCTTGAACACTGTTTTGTGTCTCTTCATCCATAGTTCTTAATGCTGTTTTGTGTGTCTGCATTCCTAGTTCTTTATGTCTGAACGATGTATTGTGAGTCTTTCATTCATAGTTCTTTGTGTTTGAACGCTGTTTTGTGCCGTCACCCAGTGATCTTTTTCCTCATGAAGTTACAAATTTGGTTTGCGGGAAAGACAGCGGAGAACGCAAACCAAGTGTGTGACTTCACGAGGAAACAACTCTGGGTGAAGATACATAAAACAGCGTTCAAACATAAATAACTATGAATGAAGATACATAAAACAGCGTTCAAACATTAAGAACTATGAATGAAGATACATAAAACAGCGTTCAAACATTAAGAACTATGAATGAAGACACACAAAACAGCGTTCAAACATTAATGAAGACACACAAAAGAGCGTAAGCCATTATTATAACAATGTTTCACTCGAGGCAGCTTAATCAAGCTCTAACGAAACGTGTTCATAATAAAGACTTACACTGGTGTGCCTCTGTTGTCGGCTCGCTGCCTTTTCCACTAACGAATAACTGTAAACTGATTAACACAAATCATGGAACTGAAACTCCAAGGCGAGATATGCAACAATAATGTGTTTTTCTTGCAGACAGAGAACAATGAAAAGGACTGCCCAGTAATATAATAAGCTCAAAACTCAGAAAACTTCTTTGAGAACCGAGTGGAAAAATACTTTTCCAAAACTAGATTCAGTGGAAAATATACGTTTTTATAGACTGCCCAGTGCGAACAATTGACCATAGCCACCTAGCACATAAACTGCCCAGGACGATCAATTGACCATGGGCACCTAGCATATAAACAGCCCAGTCGAACAATTGACCATGGTCACCTAGCGTATAAACTGACCAAGACGATCAATTGACCATTGGACACAAGTAGCAGTGGAAGAAATAGCACTAGTGTGTTTCCCCTAACTCAATTTCTAGCGCACTCAGCTCACACACTGAGGTCCGTGGTTCGATCCCTGGTACGGGTGGAAACATTAGGATGTGTTTCCTTAAGACACCTGTTTTCCCAGTTCACCTAGCAGTAAAATAGGTACCTGGGTGCTAGTCGACTGCTGTGGGTCGCATCCTGTGGACAAAACTGACCTAATTTGCCCGAAATGCTCTGCATAACAAGGAAACTTCTATATAGTATGTCACTAATATCAGCTAGGCCTGTATACGTTGTACATGTACTTGTATAAATAAAGATTTTTATTATTATTATTATTAGTATTGTTAGTCCTCAGCTGCCAACTTTTTTGTAGATACATATCGCCTTTCCTAGGGACTTCCAATTACCCTCACACAAATCTCCATTCCCCTCCCTCCTCAACTAATCCTCTTCCTCTCATCTAATCCTCTCTACTTCACTCAAATCTCTCTCTCTCTCTCTCTCTCTCTCTCTCTCTCTCTCTCTCTCTCTCTCTCTCTCTGCCTCACAATCTCACGGGTGTCATCACATTTCTTCAGCTGCCTACTTAGATAAGTGCATCCATAATATTCTTTCTTAGCCATGCACACACGACCATGGTCTATGACAACCATGGTCTATGTCAACAATGGTCTATGACAGCCATGGTCTATGTCAACCATGGTCTATGACAGCCATGGTCTATGACAGCCATGGTCTATGACATCTATGATCTATGTCGACCATGGTCTATGACATCCATGGTCTATGTCAACCATGGTCTATGTCAACCATGGTCTATGACATCCATGGTCTATGTCAACCATGGTCTATGACATCCATGGTCTATGTCAACCATGGTATATGACATCCATGGTCTGTGTCAACCATAGTCTATGACATCCATGGTCTATGTCGACCATGGTCTATGACATCAATGGTCTATGTCAACCATGGTCTATGACATCCATGGCCTATGTCAATCATGGTCTATGACATCCATGGTCTATGTCAATCATGGTATATGACATCCATGGTCTGTGTCAACAATAGTCTATGACATCCATGGTCTATGTCAACCATGGTCTATGTCAAGTATAGTCTATGTCAACCATGGTCTATGTCAACTATAGTCTATGTCAACCATGGTCTATGACAGCCATAGTCTAAGTCAACCATGGTCTATGACAGTCATAGTCTGTCAACCATGGTCTATGACAGCCGTAGTCTATGTCAACCATTATCTATGACAGCCATGGTCTTTGTCAACCATGGTCTATGTCAACCATGGTCTATGACAGCCATAGTCTATGTCAATCATGGTCTATGGCAGCCATGGTCTATGACAGCCATGGTCTATGACAGCCATGGTCTATGACAGCCATGGTCTATGACAGCCATGGTCTATGACAGCCATGGTCTATGACAGCCATGGTCTATGACAGCCATGGTCTATGACAGCCATGGTCTATGTCAACCATGGTCTATGTCAAGTATAGTCTATGTCAACCATGGTCTATGACAGCCATAGTCTATGTCAACCATGGTCTATGACAGTCATAGTCTATGTCAACCATGGTCTATGACAGCCATAGTCTATGTCAACCATTATCTATGACAGTCATGGTCTTTGTCAACCATGGTCTATGTCAACCATGGTCTATGTCAACCATGGTCTATGACAGCCATAGTCTATGTCAATCATGGTCTATGGCAGCCATGGTCTATGACAGCCATGGTCTATGACAGCCATGGTCTATGACAGCAATGGTCTATGACACCCATGGTCTATGAAAGCCATGGTCTATGACAGCCATGGTCTATGACAGCCATGGTCTATGACAGCCATGGTCTATGACAGCCAAGGTCTATGTCAACCATGGTCGATTCCAATTTCCTGTACACCTTCGTTCATTCCACTTCCTTTTATCTCAATCTTTTAGCTTCTCTCTCCTTACTGCTCTCTTACTTATTTCTTCTAGCTAATCACTTTCTTGCCACTTCCCAATTTCCCTCTCCTTTCCAGCCCTCCTCTCCCCTCTTTGTTTTCCCTCACTCTCCACTTATCACCCTTATATCACCTATTCTCTCCCCTTTCCCACTCCCCAGTGTCGATTCTTCGCTCCCCACTTCCTTCTCATCGCTCTCCTTTCAACATGTCCTAATACCTGTTTCGAATTCCCCTCTAACTGCTCCCTTCTCTCTCTCTCTCTCTCTCTCTCTCTCTCTCTCTCTCTCTCTCTCCTCAGTTGCATCAAGGATGATAACTCTCTTGCACATACACACATGCATATACAAATGCACACACCCACAATATAAATAAATATATATATATATATAAATAAATAAATAAATAAATAAATAAATATATAAATAAATACATATATATATATATATATATATATATATACATATATATATATATATATATATATATATATATATATATATATATATATATACATACTATATATATATATATATATATATATATATATATATATATATATATATATATATATATATATACATACTATATATATATATATATATATATATATATATATATATATATATATATATATATATATATATATATATATATATATACATACTATATATATATATATATATACATACTATATATAATGTCGTGCCGAATAGGTAAGACTAGTTAATTAGCAAGAACTCATTTAAAATTAAGTCCTTTCTAAAATTTTCTCTTATACTTTAAAGATATATGTTTTTCACTTATGTTAATGTAAAAATTAATAATTTTTGTACCAAAAGAACCTTAGAAAACTTACCTAACCTTATTATAACAAGCGCAATTTAATTTAGCCGAATCCTACTAAATATATTTTAGATAAGTTTACAGTAATTTAATAATAAACAAACACAATAAAATAAAAAAAAAATCGTTAGGGTCAGAATGATTTTTCCGAAATTATTGCATACACAAATTTTCGTTTGCCTTGTTAGGCAAGAAGAGCGTTGCTATTTAAGCCAATATCGCAAGTTTTACCTATTCGGCACGAATAGGCGATGATAAACTGCAATGAAATAGAGATTTTTTAACAGATTTAGATCCATTTAAATGAACGGGACTAGACAATATATCACCTTGGATATTACGAGGGGACGCGGACACCCCTGAGAATCCCCACCTGCCTAAATCTTAAATAAAACAGAGACATGATAACTTCCGGACACCTGGAAAGTGGTCAGCTTTATTCCAATACAATTTTGAAATAAGTTATACTGACTCGACAGGGACCACCGCCATCAGTTCAGACACAGGCGCAGGGTGAGCTGACAGGCAGGATGGTTTAATGTGTGAAGGATTTAATGTTTAACAGAGGCAAAATAGTCACGGTGAATGACGAAACGTCAGAATGGGCTTTCGTTTGGAGCGGATTTTTCGAAGGCTTTCTCCTTTCTTCCTACCAGGGAAAATAAACTCCTTCATGTTAGTGTAAACAAAAGATTTTTAAGAAGCTACAGGAAACTGTATACAGGTTGAAAGAACAGGAGTTACCAGAATTTAACTACAACAAATGCAAATTAGAAGGAATCACACACAAGGGAGGGCTCACGAAAAAAGCAGAAAACTATTAGGATCGGAACTGCTACCAGTTCTCTTTCTGAAACATTTATACTACGTACCTAGCAGAAGAGAGTGATTTGTATATCACTGCCGACGATCTAACACTGAAGAAGCAACACTGACGATGGAGGTATACTGCAAAAGTGCTTAATAAGTGGCTACAGGAAGATGGAACGAGTATAACAGACGATGCTTAGAATCAAATCAGTCACTTTCCTTGCCACCTTGTCAAAGTTTTGGCAATCTAATCAGCTACCTTACCAACCACCCTGCCAGCCATCAGTTAACCAGCTAGTCAATCAGCCACTCAGTATGATCTTATCAGTTCACAGTCACCCAGTCTCAAACTCTGTAATCAGCCAGCTACCTTAGCTAATCACAGTCAGCCAGATAAAACCAATGAACTAGCTAACCAGCTAAGCCCAGTTAGCCACCTACTTTAGCTGTCGAGTCAGACAAGAGTGGGAAAGCAGCAGGGCAGCACTGCAGACAATACACATTAGTTGGCTGGCTCCTACTCCAAGTTATAATTGCCAGAGATTATTATACCCAGAGCGGGGAGAAAATGTTGGGGTTCTACGTGGTGGGGAGAGAGTGCAGGGAGTAACGTGATGTTGGGGAGGGTGAGCAAATGGGGGTGTAGGTTTTATGTGGTGAGCAAATAGGTGTGTAGAAAATGGGTGCGTAGGCTTTATGCTCCGGACGTTTAGGTTTTATGCGGTGGGCAGAAGGGTGCGTAGGTATTATGTGGTAGGAAAAAGGGGTTAAGATTTTGTGTGTGGAAGAGTGTGTGGATTTTTATGTGTGAAGAATAGTGTTATTTCGTATATTTTGTTATGAAGAAAAGGAAGTGCATGGGTGATACGTAGTGGAGAGACAGCATGAGAGGTATTATATGGGAGAGAGGGAGAGGCTGGTGGTGGTGGTTGTGATGGTGGTGATGGTGGTTGTGATGGTGGTGGTGGTTGTGATGATGGTGGTAGTGGTGGTGGTGGTAGTGATGGTTGTGATGCTGGTAGTGAAGATGGTGGTAGTGGTGGTGATGGTGGTAGTGGTGGTGATGGTGGTAGTGGTGGTGATGGTGGTAGTGGTGGTGATGGTGGTAGTGGTGGTGATGGTGGTAGTGGTGGTGATGGTGGTAGTGGTGGTGATGGTGGTAGTGGTGGTGATGGTGGTAGTGGTAGCGGTCGTGATAGTATTAGTAGTGGTGATGGTGGTAGCGGTAGTGCAAGTGATAGTGGTTGTAGTGGTGATGATGCTGGTGGTGGTAGTGGTGGTGGTGTTGATGCTGGTAGTGGTGGTGGTGATGCTGCTGGTAGTGGTGGTGGTGCTTTGTTCGTCGGAAAGCAAGACAAGTGTGTCCTGACACAGGTCTTGGTCGTCAGGACACAATATGTGTCTTGTTAGGATGATGATGTATCAAGTGGTGAAGCCTCGGCTGGCTGTGTATGCTGAAAGTGTATGTTTAGAAGTAACAGTTTATTCGAACGAACAATGTCCCTTAATTAGAAATATATTTAAAAGGATAGAAAATCCAGTTAATTGACAACAGAAATGAAGGTTTTTCAAAAGACTCATACAAGTTAGGGTTTGTTTAGTTTTCAGAAAACACTCCTCACTTTTATGAATGGTTTAGTAGGTATGCAACAGCTCTTCTTGCAGAGTAGTCTATCACAATGAGCAGTAAACACCATGGTGACTTATACACAGAACGAAAGATGTGTATTTGAACACACGAAAGGGCTCGGGACTTTTATCTATCTTCCAATAGTTGTTTATATCTTACCCCAACGGCATCCTCTTTTAGTTTATAAACCTTCACCTCTCTCTTACTTTCTGCTTCTATTTTCCTTGTATCCCATCTACCTTTTACTCTCACTGTAGCTACAACTAAAAAATGATCTGATATATCTGTGGCCCCTCTACAAACATGTACAACCTGAAGTCTACCCAGCAGTTTTTAATCTACCAATACGTATATATATATATAGATAGATAGATAGATAGATAGATAGACCCCCGGAACTCTCTCCAGGTAAACTCCAGGTAGCAAGAACTCATTTAAAACTAAGTCCTTTCTAAAATTTTGACTTATACGTTTTAAGATATATATATTTATTTTCATTTAGGTTAATTTAAAAATGAATAATTTTGTACCAAAAGAACCTTAGAAAACTTACCTAACCTTATTATAACAAGCGAAATTCAATTTAGCCCAATGCAACTAAATATATTTCAGATAAGTTTACAATAATTTAATAATAAACAAACACAATGAAATATATTTTTTAGTTAGGTTCAGAATATTTTTTTGCGAAATTATTGCATACACAAATTTTCGCTTGCCTTATTCGGCAAGAAGAGCGTTGCTATTTAAGCCAAATTAGCAAGTTTCATCTACAAAGTCGCAAGTTTTACCTATATATAAACACGGGCCGTTTCCCACCGAAAAACAAGAAACGTTTTCATCATCACTCACTCCATCACTGTCTTATCAGAGAGGCCCCGATGCTACAGTTCAAAACTGCAGATATCCCCACCCTTCCTTCAGAGTACAGGTTCTGTACTTTCCACCTCCGGTTTCCCTGAATTCCTTCAAAAATGTTTCCTTTCTCACACTCTAACAGCGTAAGTGAAAACCACTTGCCTCCACTCACTCCTATTCAACAGCTAACACACACTTGCTGGATGTTTAAGCCCCTCGCACACAAAACCTTCTTTACCACATCCCTTCAACCTTTCCTAGGACGACCCCTACCCCACCTTCCCTCCATTATAGATTTATACCCACGTCCAGGTAACCCTATTGTGCTCCAGCCTTTCTAAATGTCCGAACCACTTCAACAATCCCTCTTCACCCTCTGGATAATACTTTTAGTAACCCCGTACCACCTTCTAATTTCCAAGCTACGAATTCCCTGTATAATATTCACGCACAATGCCCCCAGACACGACATCTCAGTTGCCTCCAGCATTCACCACCCACGCTTCACACCCATGTAAGGTGTTGGTACTACTATACTCTCATACATTTCCATTTTTTGACTCCATGAATAACGTTCTTTGTCTCCACAGACTTAGTGCACCACTCACCTCTTTGCCTCGTCAATTCACTTTCACTTCCTCCATATTCCGTCCCTCCAATCTGATATCCAATCTTTCATTGCCTAAACTACTCTATCTTCCTCTTTCCTACTTTCACTTTTAATTTCCTTTTTTTACATTCCCTCCCAAATTCGTCCACCAACCTTTGCAAATTCTCTTCAGAATCTTCCAAAGGCACATTGTTATCAGCAAAGAGCAATAGCGACAACTCCCACTTTGTATTAGATTCTTTATTTTCCAATCCCACACCTTTCCCCAGCACCCTTGCATTCACTCCTCTTACAACCCTATCTATAAATATATTAAACTACCATGGTGACTTCACGCATCCTTGTCTAAGCCCTACTTTTACTAGAAAATAATTTCCCCTCTCTCCTACATACATATCCTAATCTGAGCCTCGCTATCCTCGTAAAAACTCTCTAAGCTGCTTTAAGTAACATACCCCTTGTTCCATTCACTTGCAATATCTGTCACATTTCTTCCTGCCACATGCCTTTTCCAGATCCATAAATGCAACGAAAACTTCTTTACCTGTATCGAAATACTTTTCACTTATATGCTTCACTGTAAACACTTGGTCTGCAGATCCCCTACCCTTTCTCTCCTCCCTCTCTCTCTTATATATATATATATATATATATATATATATATATATATATATATATATATATATATATATATATATATATATATATATATATATAATAGTATTTGTAAACTTGTCAAAGAGAATCCTTTCCTGAATACCAACCAAACTCGTAATTAAAAGTGGATCAGCAATCAGCGCCTAATGACGAGCTTCGGAAAAGAGGGTCTAATTAGTTAGATTTTATCCTTCCAGGTTCCTCGGCAACAGGATCACACTGGTGTTGTCGTCAGCGGTAGAAGAGAGTGCTGGTATGAAGGGTTGCAGTGTAGAGCATGTGAAGAGGGTGAGGTTGTATGCTGGAGGAATGAAGTGATATTGTGGAAGGATTATATTTCAGGTGTGCTAAAGTATTACTAACACGGGTACTTCTATATGGTCGGTTGTACCTAGTTGTAAAGATAGACCAGCAAGTTAGCAGTTAATAAAACATTAGAAATGTTCAGGACAAAAGCATACACAAGAGGGTTTTTTTATTTTTTTTTAGTACCTATATATTCTCACCACCTGTGATCTTTCAAATATTTTGCGAGATTTTTGGCGAATACCTTGCTATAAACAGATTAACGAATGAAAGAACAAAGAGAGTAGTCTCTCTGGCTACAGTTTATGCATCCATACAAAGGATAGAATTAAAGTCTGTATTAATCATTTAAAAACAGACGAGAATCTGGCATCCAGTGCATAGTTACAAGGTGAACTAGCTTGGAGTCCACTCCTCTCTTTGATTGGTTTACATTTACAGATCGTAGTTATTCCTCGATGTGAGCGGTGTTCCTTTACTTACACCAGACACCAGACTTTCAGCCAATTATTGATAGAATACACTTTGTTGTTGCGTGTGATGTACGCCCAATAAAAATGACTCACGTAACGTTTCCCCTCCGGTATGGATAGAAACGTTGGGCATATTTCCTTACACCTGCTGCGCCTGTTCACCTAGCAGTAAGTAGGTACCTCGGTGCTAGCCGACAGGTGTGGGTCGCATCCTAGATAGGGCTGGACTTTGAAATGAGCTGAGGTATGATAACTCTTAGTCTGTAAAATTTATTTATGTAAAAAGTGATGGTGTGAAGGCAAAGATCTAAGATGAGGTGGCAAAATGAGATAATGTGAACGTTGTTGGGAGATATATAGAAAGCTAAGAACGAATGAAGGGATGCTTACGAAATAGACTTAAGTCGAAACGGGACAAAGCTAGAAAATAATTGTTATAATGGACGTGGGATGTTATAGAGGTGAGTGATGTAGGAATATTTAAGTGGATAGAACTATGAAGCAATAGCAGGTAAGAATAAGAGGAATGAAATAGAAACTCAAGGATGAATGCTGGGAAGACACGGGAGAGAGAGAGAGAGGAGAGAGAGAGAGAGAGAGAGAGAGAGAGAGAGAGAGAGAGAGAGAGAGAGTGAGTGAGTGAGTGAGTTTTGTGAACACTCGACGTCCCGACATTTTTGGACGACAGGACTCTAGAAAATTTTGCAAGAATTGCTGGCTACACCTCATGGATGAGAAGAGACAGACAAGGACAAGAAGGAGGTGTTGCTGTGTGCTTCTCTAAACGTGTACGTGCCCAGCACATTGATGTTGCCATCCCTACTCATCTTGAAATGATGTTTTTTCAGGCGATGCATAAACACTAGTACCTCTGTACAAGTATGTGCAATGTACAGGCCTCAGTGGCAACATGCAGACCCCATCAACTTCCTAATGGAAAATGTGGACTCCCTTCTGCTCCAACACAACTGTCAACATATCATAATTGTTGGTGACCTCAACCAACATCTTATACAGAGGGACTTTGATGACCTTCTTGCAGTGTTTGACATTAGAAACTTTGTTGATTTCCCTACTCACATCTCTGGCTCCTCCCTTGACCCAGTAGTGAGTGATCTGGCAGAAGGTATAGTCACTTGTCAACCCCTCGGCTGTGTTGGATCGTCTGACCACAAGGCTGTTTTTACGACACTGAAGATCCCAACAGAACGAGGTGAGGAGTCCACACGCACAACCTGGCTATGGGAAAGAGGTAATTGGCCATCACTTTGCTCTGAGCATCCAAGGAGATGTTGACAACCAAGTGAATGCCTTTATTGGACACATCCTTAATCTACAATAAGAACACATCCCTCACCGGTAGTATGTGACGAAGCTTACAGATCAGCCTTGGTTTGGCTGCTACGGCTAAGTACAAGACTTGGCGAATGTATAAGAGACATCCTACTACCTATCGCAACAACAGCTTCCTTGATTTTACGTGTATTTCCCTTGGCCACAATTGTAGTGATGGTTGAATAGGCTGTACCATACAGCCTGGCCAACTCAACTGATACGCACTCCACTTTCATATTTTTCTATTATCTCCTTTAGTTCTACTGTATTTCTTGCTCAGGCAAACCTGTAGGCATATGGTTGAAGCTCAAAAGTGGGCCATCTGTAAATGGAAGGTGGACACTAAAAGAAAGCTAGCATCAGGTAGAGTGGGCTCCAAAACCTGGTGGTCTCTGGTCAAGGACAGACAAGGTTATCTGCCTGATGAACTTATTCCACCTCTAAATCGACAGGATGGGACCACCTCTACTAGTAGTCAAGGAAAAACGGACCTCTTTGCCGAACACTTTGCTACCAAAATGCAAGTTCCTGATCCCTGTCAGTGACAATAAGGCAGGAGGAGGTGCATTTCCTTCTTAAATCGCTTGACCAAGAAAAGGCTGTGGGCCCAGACAAGTTGAGCCCAAGATTGCCGAGATGTGCAGACCAGCTAGCAGCACCTCTAACTCGCATCTTTCAGCACTGCCTAGTACAGTGTAAATGGCCTTCTCTGTGGAAAGAGGCAAATGTAGTCACTGTTCACAAACAGAAGAGCAGAGCAGAAATCAGCAACTACAGACCAGTGTCATTCTTGTCAATCACTGGCAAGATCCTTGAGACCATAATCTCGAGACAAATGACAGAGTTTTTCGACAACCACTCACTACTTTGTGACCGTCAATATGGCTTCAGGAAAGGTTACTCTGCTGCTGATCTGTTGTTAAGCCTCTTCACTAAATGACACCAGTCACTGGACGAATCCTAAGTCAGTTGTGTGGTAGCACTGGACATTGCTTTTGACCGAGTGTGGCACCAGGGCCTCTTGGCAAAACTGCAAGCACTGGGAAATGCAGGCTCTACACTATGTCTCCTCAGTGATTACCTTCATGGTAGATCTCTAAGGGTAGTTCTCAATGGAACAGAATCAACAAGACATCCTACTGGAGCAAGTGTTCCACAGGTAAGTGTGCTTGGGCCATTGTTATGGAATGTCTACTTCAATGACCTTCATCTCATCCCAGAATCCTATGCATATGCAGACGACTGTACTCTGACATTTACTTATCCAAGAAAAGAAATGCCAGCTGCTCTAAGCTACATCAATCACCAGCTAAGAGCTATGTCAGCCTGGGGAAACCGATGGCAGGTAACATTTACACCTGAGAAAACGCAAATGATGATGGTCTCAAGGCACCATGATGGTAATACACACATAACCCGCACATATAAAAAGAGAGGAGCTTACGACGACGTTTCGGCCCGACTTGGACCATTTACAAAGTCACACTAACACACAGGGCAGGTGGAAGGGGGTATATATAGGCAGGCAGACAGGGGAGGGTACAAGAGAGTGGGGTAATAATGGAGGTGGTAGTAGAAGTGGTAGTAGTAGTGGTAGTAGTAGTAGTAGTAGTAGTAGTAGTAGTAGTAGTGGAGTCAGTCATATTCTAGGAAAGGAGCACTGCAATGAAGCTGGCGGCCCGCATGTGTTGGATGTGAACACAGAGGGAGGAAAAGGCGAAAAATAAAGAAGGACAAATACAAGGCAAAATAAAAGAAAGAAAAGAAAACCCATGGAAAAAAAGGAGAAGGGGGAAGAGATGAAAGGGAAAGAAATCAGGTTAAGTCACGGGTGTTCTGAAGTTTGATCTTATCCGCCTTTGTGTGGACTCTAACTCCTTTTCTTTTCAAGGTAAATATTATTCTCAAACCTTTGGTGTCGCTATGGGCTCTCCTCTATCTCCTGTTCTTGCTAATCTTTACATGGAATACTTCGAGACTGTTCTTCTTCCCACCATTGATGTACGTCCTTCTCTCTGGCTCCGCTATGTAGATGACATCTTTGCTCTTTGGCCTCATGACTTAAGTCTCTTCCAACCTTTTCTTGATGCTCTTAATAATCTCGCCCCTTCCATTAAGTTTAAAGCTGATTGGGAATCTAATTCTTTGCTTCCTTTCCTTGATGTTCATGTCCACCGCTCAGTTACAGGTTTTGCCTCCTCCGTGTACCGCAAGCCTATGCACAGTGGCATGTACATTCATTACTTCTCTTATCATGCCTCCTCTGTCAAGAAAAGTGTTCTTATCTCCCTCTTTCTCCGTGCTCTCCGCATTTGTGATCCTCAGTTCCTTGAAGCAGAAATTTCCACTCTGCATAATTCATTTTCCCGCCTTGGATACCCTTCCCATTTCATAGACTCTGCTTTCTCTCGTGCTAAACGGACTTTCTTCTCTCCTAAACCCTCTACTCCTGAGAACTCTCCAGTCCTCTGCCTTCCCTACATCTCTGGTCTCTCTAATCTCAGCAACTCTCTCCGTTCCTAAGACATCAAACTTACCTTTCGTCAGACTAACACTCTTCGCACTAATCTAGTTCATACCTCCCCTCCCTCCACAGATTCTCCTGGTGTCTACTCTATTTCTTGCTCCTCCTGTCCTCTTCAGTACTTCGGAGAAACTGGCCGATCTCTTTCTGACAGACTCAAGGAGCACAAAAATAGTGTTAGGCTTGCCGACACTAATAATGCTCTTTTCTGTCATGTCAGAGATCACAGTCATCCTATTGATTGGTCTTCTGCTAAAACTGTCTACCCTACGTCCAACTTTCATAGTCGCCGCCTGGTTGAATCCTCCCTTATACACAACTTTCCCTGTATGAATCTTAGCCCTGGCTTTGTCTCTGTTGATGCTTTCCTCTCCCATTACATTGTTAAATGCTCCAAACTTCAGAACACCCGTGACTTAACCTGATTCCTTCCCCTTTCATCTCTTCCCCCTTCTCCTTTTTCTCCATGGGTTTTCTTTTTTTTCTTTTCTTTTGCCTTGTATTTGTCCTTCTTTATTTTTCGCCTTTTCCTCCCTCTGTGTTCTCGTCCAACACATGCGGGCCGCCAGCTTCATTGCAGTGCTCCTTTCCTAGAATATGACTGACTCCACTACTACTACTACCACTTCTACTACCACCTCCATTATTACCCCACTCTCTTGTACCCTCCCCTGTCTGCTTGCCTATATATACCCCCTTCCACCTGCCCTGTGTGTTAGTGTGACTTTGTAAATGGTCCAAGTCGGGCCGAAACGTCGTCGTAAGCTCCTCTCTTTATATGTGCGGGTTGTGTGTGTATTGTTCCAGTCACGGTATTGTGCCTTTTTTGTTAACCATGATGGTAATGCCAGAGCAGTAGTAAGTATGAATGGGAGAGTGTTGGTATCTGGGGAAGAAGTTGATATCCTTGAGGTGAAATCTGACTCGAAACTGACCATGAAGAACCACGTTGTAAATCTTGCAAACAAGGCACCCAGGAAGCTTACTGCACTTCGTTCTCGTATCTGCTTGACAGTAGGGGTTGCAAGATTCTGTATGAGGCACAAGTACCCTCACACCTTAAGTATGCTCCACTTTCTTGGTTTACCTGCCCCCCCCCCTCTCATCTGCGACTGCTTGACAGAGTAGAGAACAGACCAAGACGTCTCATCTCTTGCCTGGATCCATCCTGGATAGATCTGACATTTCAGCAGAGCCTTCAACATAAGAGGGATGTGGGTGGCCTTACTGTTATGTACAAGGCCAAAGTTGTCAAAGTACCACACTTGGCTCCACTTCGAGAACAGCGAGAAGCAAGCTTCTATACCCCAAGACGGGCAGAAAGCAGCAACGTCACTCTGGTTGTACCCTTCTCCAGAACATCACTTCATCTGAGATCATTTATCCCCAGGATGACTTGATATCAACGAGATAAAGTCAGTTGAACAAAGGAAATTGCTGACCCACAGATGGCTCCAACTTCATCCTGTTCCCTACTTGTATGTTTCATAACAATAAAAATGCTTTCAAATGAGCTGATGTAGGTAACAGCTCTTAGCTTGTCAATAAAGGTAGGAATTCTTAACTTGTCAATAGCTTGTCAATTAAGTTAGGGATCCTTAACCTAACCTTGTCAAACCCTGTGTAAAGAGAGAGAGAGAGAGAGAGAGAGAGAGAGAGAGAGAGAGAGAGAGAGAGAGAGAGAGAGAGAGAGAGAGAGGTGGAGGAGGAGGAGGGAGAAGCACTCTTGAAAGGGATATTTCGGGAAGATAGGGTGGTGGAGGCAGAGGTATACACTGGAGAGACAAGATAGGGTGGTGGAGGCAGAGGTGTATACTGGAGAGACAAGATAGGGTGGTGGAGGCAGAGGTGTATACTGGAGAGACAAGATAGGGTGGTGGAGGCAGAGGTGTACATTGGAGAGACAAGATAGGGTGGTGGAGGCAGAGGTGTACACTGGAGAGACAAGGTAGGGTGGTGGAGGCAGAGGTGTACACTGGAGAGACAAGATAGGGTGGTGGAGGCAGAGGTGTACATTGGAGAGACAAGGTAGGGTGGTGGAGACATATGTGTACACTGGAGAGACTAGATAGGGTGGTGGAGGCAGAGGTGTACACTGGAGAGACAAGATAGGGTGGTGGAGGCTGAGGTGTACAATGGAGGGAGCCAAAAATATTGTGTTAGGACATCATGTTTTTTCCCTATGTTTAAACAAGCTTAAGTGCTACCTCCCTCCCTCCCTTCACCCTCCATTCCCCTTCTCTCCATTATTCCCTCCGACCTCCCCTTCCCTCCCCTCTCTTTCGCTCTTCCTTTCTGCTTACTTCTCTACCTCCGGTTCTTCGTTTCTTGCCTTTTCCAAATCCTTCCCAACTTAGCTCTCACACTTTGCCTATTCTTAGTATAACAACAATTACACTTGTGGGTGCCCACCCTCGACCTCCTGCGTTATCTTCTCTTACGAAAGAAAACGCAAATGGTCCTTTTTAATTACAAAATAATGAAAAACATTAGTGTTAATGCCCTACCAGCAGCGCCAAGACAAGCAACAAGAACACCAGACAAAACAGCAACAAGAATACTAGACAAAACAGCAACAAGAATACTAGACAAAACAGCAACCAGAACACTAGACAAAACAGCAACCAGAACACTAGACAAAACAGCAACCAGAACACTAGACAAAACAGCAACCAGAACACTAGACAAAACAGCAACCAGAACACTAGACAAAACAGCAACCAGAACACTAGACAAGACAACCAGAACACTAGACAAGACAACCAGAACACTAGACAAGACAACCAGAACACTAGACAAGACAACCAGAACACTAGACAAGACAACCAGAACACTAGACAAGACAACCAGAACACTAGACAAGACAACCAGAGCACTAGACAAGACAACCAGAACACTAGACAAGACAACCAGAACACTAGACAAGACAACCAGAACACTAGATATAACAGCAACAAGAACACTAGACAAGACATCAACAAGATCACTAGACCAAATACTAGGAACAACTGTTATGTTTTCGAACCCATTCCCAGCATCCTGGAATGACTCTTCAAAACTTCCTTAACACTCAGTGATTTACCTTCAAACGTCAAAAAGGTCAACTACGGCAGAGAATGAAAATTAAAAATGTGTTGGTACAAATTTGACCAAATTATATTGAAAATAATGTGATTTTTTAATTCCCTTAAAAAATTTCCGTTTACCTCTTATGAACGATTTCAATACTTAATGGCTGATGCGTCTTAAGGCCAGGATAATACCTATCAAGTTTAGTTTTCGTAATAGTAAATTTAATGATGTAAAGAAAAAAACTTGGAGTCGCTGGAATCCGCGTCATAACAAGAGAATGACTCATCTAATCGGCTTCAAATTTTCACCACTGGTGTGGTTTCCGGAACACAAGATTCATGCTTCTTTTGGGTTCCATAAGTCCAGTTTACCAATTTTATTGAACAAATTGTGATATTTATTTTTTATTGAATAACTAAAGAATGATTCTTCTGATTGGCTTCAAAATATTGACAATCGATTCTGTAAGTATGATAACCCACAAGTTTAATCCGAGTAGCTGCAAATTTGAAATTTTGAAGAATTAGAGACATTCGCAACATCTGGGTATCTTTATTTGTAGACGTTTCGCCATCCAGTGGCTTTATTAATACGATTCTTTCACAATCTGCACGTTATGTCCTTGTATTGATAAAGCCACTGGAGGGCGAAACGTCTACAATACAGATACCCAGATGTTGCACAGGTGTCTAATTCTTCATATTGTAAAAAATTGAAATTTTACTGAAATTTATAAAAAAATTGGAATTGTTAGAACTGCATCAAGTACTAAAGGATGTCTTTTCTGATCGGCTTCAAACTTCTACCATTAGTAGGTTTATTAAAATAGTCTGAGTTGTGTAAATTTCCAATTGTCAGTTTCATTAAGTAAATTGTTTCAAATTTCAAATGTTGTAACCAGAGAATACCTCTTCTGATCGTCTTGAAACCGTGACTACTGCTCTATCTTTATAGGAAGCATTTTTTTTATTAATTTTGGCTGTGTGTGGTGCCATTTTGCCAACTTTATTTTTTGACTGTTTTTATCACAAGTTTTAAAAGGAATAAAAAATATATAGTAGTAAAATAAAAAAATATATATATAGTAGTAAAAATATTTAAACAAAATTTAAATAATACTGTAAAAAAACAAAACACAAAGAGGTTTTATGGCGTTTTTAAGTTTAACGATGGAATGCTTTCTTATTTTAATGAACATTCCCTGCAATATTTTCGTTTGCTTCCTCACAAGTTTGCATTCATTATTAGAGAACATCTCATTCGATCGGCTTCAAATTTTCAGCTCTAGTGTAATGTACCTTGGGCAAGATTCACGTGTCTATTTACATACGTGAATTCCTTATACATAGATCATTCCTAAATTTTATTTCCGTGTGGTAGGTGGAGACAGACTCCTCTGATCGCCTTCAGATTTTTCAACAGAGTTGTATCCTATTTAGAAGAAGGTTGGAATATTTAATGGAGTGTTTAGACGCCATGTTGACACTTGTAATCTCGAAATGGTATAGTATTATTTTACCTTGTTGCAGTATTTTGCTTTGATGCTGGTGAAGGGGGCTCTTGATCCAAGGAAATGGACTTATCTTCTACTTCCCCTTTCTTAGATGGAATTCGAATGCCTCCTATTCCATAAGAGCTATATGACCCCTACGGGATTAGCGCTTTCCACTCGTTAAAATATAACGCTGGTGCACGGCATCAATCTTTTATGGTTGATGCATCGTATGATATGGATAGAAAGTTTCATGGGTTTAGGCACAAGTTTTGCTGCATTCTCTGCAATAGCTGGAAAATGCATCTTCAGGTCAGCTTTAAACTTTTAGTGCTGATGTGTTTTCTTTCTCTCTCAAAAAAAAAAAAAAAACTTCATGCTAGGTTGTGTGTTATCATGTGCCATTTTCATTAATCAGATTGCTTTCTGTGAAATAATTAGAAAAATAATTGGTTTTGCTAGATTAATAAACTAAATTGTATGTGTGTATAACGTGTGCGCCCTGAAGACCATTATTAAAAAGTCTTATGTTATGTACACTGAGCTTACAAACTTAATGTACTTAAAAGCTGGTAAGGTTTATTTACAGAAAAGTTTGAACCGATTTTGGCATGTGTAGGTCCCAGTTTGCTGGGGATTTTGGAAGAAATTGGAAAAATTTAAATACATACTGCTTTTTATGAGATAATTTCTGAATGTCGCATCTGATTGGTTCAACATTTCCACGTTGATAACTTGATAAAAAAAAATCTGAGCGGCTTCAAGATTAATGTGCCTGTGTATTTTAGGATATTGGTCTCTATGAAAGTTTTATACTGAATTTAAACTATTTATGTTCTATTCTACCACTTTTAATGAAGGCACATGGATATTAGTTTCCATATGAACTCTGAATGCCTCTTCTGGTTCCTTCAAATATTCGAAGCAAATAGGTAACTGTATTATTGGCTGATGCCGCACTCTGCACTATTTTAATCGATAGCATTGAGAGACAGGGGCCTGGTCTATGGAATGCAGGGATACCTTTCTCACTAGCATAGCGACCGATATATTTTTCTCGTCTTTTTACAGCCTTAAGTTTAGCTTATCTAACGAACCACTTGTCATGTTGGTACTGTGTGGGCTTCTCTTCCGTAGCCCCTGGGTTTTGACTGGGCCGGCGGGACTACAAGGGATTACATGGGCTGCAGACTTTGTCAAAAAGTCGTGAATATTATCTAATGTAACCTCTCCTTCATTTGTGAAAAGGTTAACACACATGAGTGGTCGTGAGTCATTCTGTGCGTCTGTGCTCAGTCGTCACCTCCGAGACAACTCTCCACTCTGGTTCACTGTTTCATATCATGGTTCACTTGGGCCTGCTTGCTCAGCTGCCTTACTCGGTGTTGATTGTCATGCACCTCTCATTAAGGGCTCTTGCCTTTTATTCCACAGGTATGTTTATGGTGTGTCTGGGGGTGACCATCTACTGATACAGCTATGAGTTATTCACGTAGGCTTAGATCAGTCTGGCTCACAGCCTGCCTGCATCGTCACCAGCGCAGTTATTGGCTTTGATGCTTTTATATATCTGCCTATCTTAGCTTTGATTCACTTTCGTAATTTATATTTTACATTTTGCTTGTTTTGATTCATTTGGATATTACTTCATATTTGTGTGTCTATTAACTAAATTGTATGAATCTAGAGTTATCTTTAATTATCCACATTGTTTATATTTAGGTGTTATTCATATGTTTCTTCCATCTTTACTTTTCCAAAGAATTATCATGAGTTCTCTAAAACATTCAGTTAACATTAGTTAACTTTCATATTATGCATGTCAGTGATATTTGTTTGTAGTTTAATTATCCCAAGGTGACTCCTTTCAATATTATTGGGACTACATTCGGTGTCTTCCAGATCTTTCAGTTGTCTCGTATCCATTGTCTTGTCTCAGTGTTTACCTAGTAGTTCAGACAGTGCTTCTACTCCTCTACACAAAATCCATGGTGGCACTTCCCCAGGTCCCACTGCCTTAGATGTATCCAGCTCAGTCAAAAGCATTTACACCTTCCCTTTTGTGAGTAAGATGTCACGTACACGTTGGAGTATCCCTTCTCTTCGTGTGTCTGGTGTTGCCTCTTGCTTCCACTGAGAATACTTATATCTTCTCAGAGACTTCCTTGTCACTTTTTGTGAGATATCTTACTTCCTTCATCTTATTACCTCTTACTTTATCGTCTTCTGATGTGGCTGTAACAGTCATGGGTCAGACTTGGCTTTGAGTGCTATGATATTCTCAAATTGTCCCTTAGCTTCTCTTTTCAAAGTTGCATATTCATTTCTGACCTTTCTGATTATTTCTCTGTTTTCTCATTTTCAATGCTTTCTATAGATTTTCGATGATCTTTTCTTTTTTTCTTCCCCCCCCTCTCTCTCTCTCTCTCTCTACCTTTGGTTAAAACCATATCCTCTCTTTGTTCTTATCATTTCCTCTTTTTTTTTTGAAAATAAAGTTCTCCTCTTCGTCTTGCTAGGTGTTCTCTCATTTAATTTCTTAACTTTCCTTCTAATTTCCTTTCCCATCGCAATGCATTCAGGAATACTTTCATCCTTTCAAATATTTCTCTTCTGAAATCTGGTTTGTTCTATTCCCGACCAGCGCTTACCTCCACTAGGTATTCGAAATTCTGTTTTTTCTTTTTTTATAGTCGCTAGCAACCAGAGGCCTCTCATATTTCATTTCATCCACATCAAATGCATTTATTTCAAATACTAGATCTAGTCGTGCTGGTTCATCCCCTCCTCCCTAAGCCCCTCCCTCTCCCTCTATCCCTACCTTCCCCCTCCATCCCCCGCCTCTCTCTCTCTCTCTCTCTCTCTCTCTCTCTCTCTCTCTCTCTCTCTCTCTCTGGTTCAGTCCTTGAAATGCTGACACAAAACGTGTGTGTGTGTACTCACCTAGTTGTGGTTGCAGGGGTCGATTCACAGCTCCTGACCCAGCCTCTTCACTGACCGCTATTAGTTCACTCTTCCTGTTCCATGAGCTTTATCATGCCTCTTCTTAAAGCTATGTATGGATCCTGCCTCCACTACATCACTTCCCAGACTATTCCACTTCCTGACACCTCCATGACTAAAGAAATATTTCCTAACATATCTGTGATTCATATGAGTCTTTAACTTCCAACTGCGACCCTTTGTTGCTGTGTCCCATCTCTGGAACATTCTGTCTCTGTCCACTTTGTCTAATCCTCTCACTATTTTATATGTCGTTATCATATCCTCCCTCTCTTTCCTGTCCTCCAGTGTCGTCAGGTGGATTTCCCGTAACCTCTCCTCGTAGGGCATGCACCTTAGTTCCAGGACTAGTCTTGTTGCAAACCTTTCCACTTCCTCTAATATTCTTACGTGGTTGGCTAGGTGAGGGTTCCAAACTGGTGCTGCATATTCCAATATAGCCCTAACGTACACGGTGTACAGTGTCCTGAACGATTCCTTATTGAGATGTCGGAATGCTATTCTTAGGTTTGCTAGGCGCCCGTATGCTGCAGCAGTTATTTGGTTGATGTGCGCCTCAGGAGATGTGCCTGGTGTTATACTCACGTCTGCGGTCTTCTTTGCCCTTCCCGAATCTTCATGACTTTGCAGGCGCCCACTCTGACACCTCGCCACGTAAAAAAGTCTTCCTGACAGGTATTCCCTGATCCATTGCAGTGCCTTCCGTTATCCCTGCCTGGTCCTCCAGTTTTTGCACTAATCTCTTGTGTGGAACTGTATCAAACGCCTTCTTACAGTCCAAGAAAACGCAATCAACCCACCCCTCTCTCTCTCTCTTGTCTTACTGCTGTCACCCTGTCATAGAACTCCAGTAGGTTTGTGACATGATTTCCCATGGTTGTCGTTAAGCTCATTCCTTTCTAGGTGCTCCACCACTCTTCTCCTGATAATCTTCTCCATGACTTTGCATACTATACAAGTCAGTGACACTGGTCTGCAGTTTAACGCTGCCTGTCTGTCTCCTTTCTTAAAAATTGGAACTATATTTGTTGTCTTCCACGCCTCAGGCAATTGCCCAGTTTCGATAGATTTATTGAAGATTGCTGGTACCGGCACACACAGTTCAGCACCTGCTGGTGCACCTTACCTCCATGGTTTCCTGGAAGCATTTCTGTCTCTATAGTGAATACTTCTCTAAATCTTGTGTTAAGTTCATCACATACTTCCTGGTCACTTTTTCTGAGATCCCCTCCTATCTTTACTCAGCCTGATTACCTGGTCCTTGACTGTTGTTTTTCTCCTAATGTGACTGTATAAAAACTTTGGTTGAGATTTGGCTTTTGATGCTATGTCGTTCTCGTATTGCCTCTGGGTCTCTCTCCTTATCCCTGCATATTCGTTTCTGGTTCTTCTGCTCAACTCTTTGTTTTCTTGAGGCCTTTGCCTTCTATACTTTTTCCATGCTCTAGCACACTTGGCTTCGGCCTCTTTGCATCTCCAGTTAAACCATGGGCTCACTCTGATCTTACTATTTTTTCTGTTACCCTTTGGAATGAACTCCTCTGCCTCCCTGCACTTAGTGGTTACTAGTTCCATCAATTCATTTACTGTCTTTTCCTCTAGTTCCCTTCCCACTGCACTTCATGCAGGAATCTTCTCGTACCTATGTAGTCCCCTTTATTGAAGTTGGGCTTCTCTCGTCCTTCTCGTGCTGCTAACTCTACAAGGTATTCAAAACTCAGGACATCGTGATCACTAGCCCCAAGGAGTCTTGTGTGTGATATCCCCTATGTCTGAACCATTCAAGATGAATATGAGATCCAGCCTTGCTGCAACATCCTCTCCTCTCTCTCTGGTTGTATCCCTAACATGTTGGTGCATGACGTTCTTCAATACTGTCTCCAACATCTGAGCCCTCCACGTTTCTGGTTTTCCCAGTCAATCTCTTTATGATTAAAATCCCCCATTATGAGTAATTTTGTCCTACCTATATGAGCCCTCCTGGCCACTTCAGCTAGTGTATCCACCATTGCTCTATTGCGCTCATCATACTCTTGTCTTGGTGGGTTATATATCACTGCTATCATCACCTTTGGACCCCCAGTCTGAAGTGTTCCTAAAATGAAGTAGTCTGTTTCCCCTCTGCCCATTCCTCCCATTTACTCAAAACTCCACTGGTTTTTCATGAGCAGTGCCACTCCTCCCCCTCCTCTGTTTTCTCTGTCTTTCCTCAGGATCTGATATCCAGTTGGAAAGATTGCATCTGTTATTATCCCTGTATGTTTTGTCTCTGTTATTGCTGTGATGTCAGGGGATGCATCAATGATTCGTTCTTGTCACTCTTCACTCTTATTTGCTATTCGATCTGCATTGATGTACCATACCTTTAGCTTCCTTTCCAGTACTGTATTTTGGGAGGTGAAAGAAGATAGGAAAGGCTGGGGGTGTAGGAGGCAGAGCGGAATATTATGGGAGGCTGCTGTGATTGTGAAATTAGTGCTTGGGGGATGGGGGCTATAAAGTATGGTTTGTTTCTGGTTATTGTGTTTGGTTTATATGGGGTGACGGGTTGAGGGGTTTCTGTAATCATTTGTGTTTGATGTTCCCCAGAGGCTGAGCTTTCCTGTCTGTCGTTGCCTGTCCTGTCTCTCTTTCCTTCCACTGGTTTCGTCTTGCTCTCACTCTCAGTTGTTCACTTTCTTTTCATGTTCTGTCTCGATTGAGGTACACTTTTTGATATTCTTGAGAGTCCTTTAACAGTGGCTTCTGTTGTAGTATCCTGTTTCATACCACTTCTGTCTTGAATGTCAATTTGATTGTTCTATTTTTTTTCCCTCAGATACCCAAGTCTGTAAAAATTTTCTACCTGAGACATGTCCTTCTCTCCTGTTATTGCAATGATGTTCTTAATCTCTTTTTTCCTTCCAATGCTTTCTTTCATCATAGGTCTTCCCTTCAGCCTCCTGAAGCCCATGAATAATTATTGACCTCTCCCTCTCTTCCCATTTTTGTTCCCTCCATTTCTCTGGATCTGATTTAAGCATCTCCTTTGTTGTTTTCCTTATCATCTCATGAACACCCTGATGGCCTGATATTACTTCTACAAGGGACTTCTTAGCTCCATCCCCTCCTTCAGTCCCATCAGTGCCTGTTGATGTTCCCATTTCAGTCACCTTGCTCCTTTCGGACCTCATTATATCCCACTATAGTACATCCATTTCTTCCTCCAGTCTCTATCTTTGCCTCAGCAGCTACAGCTCGTAATTCCCACTTCTTGCTCTCTGCAGATAGTGTCTCTAACATGTTATTGCAAAGATCATTTAACCTTTTTCCCATTCTTGATCCATTTTGTTATTGAGCGTTTCTACCCATTCCTTATCAAACCAGCCATCCTCGGTTCCCTTGCCTTTACATCCTCCCTCTTGAGATCCCAGTTTTTTATCCTGTTAGGATGCTCTAGCTTAGTGTAATTTTTTTTTTGGTGTGTGCGCGCGCGCGCGTGTGTGTGAGTGTGTGCGTGTGTGAGTGTGCGTGTGCGCGTGTGTGAGTGTGGGCGTGTGTGTCTGCGTGAAAGCGTACATGTTTGCATGCTTGGCTGTATTATATCGAAAACTTAGTAACGATTTCTCTCTGTACTACCATAAAGATTGACCAGTCTCCCTCACTTGTTTAGCTTAAAAGCATGGATGGGTGATTTACTGCTAAACGTTTCTCAATAGTTGGGTAGTCTCGAGCCATGCCATTGACGTGGGGGCCGCCACTGGGATAAAGGGGTGTTGAACAGGCTGGGTATCGCAGTGAATTTGGCCAACCCGTCGATCTCGCCATAATTATTAAAGGGGTAGACCGGCAAGCCAGTGGAAGGTCTCTGTCAGATGACCAAAGGCTCCAGTTGTGGGTCATCATATAACTAAGACCCACGTCAGGAAACACTACTGTTTCCTGACAAACCTTACCTAACCTAACAATCGATCCACTGAGTACACCCTAAAATAGATCTTCAGATAATCACATTTTCTTTCAAGTGTCAGTCACATATTTAACATATAAAGACGTTCATTTAGAGATGGGCAGCTGTTGCTAAGGCTTTAAGCAAGGCAGCCCAGGAAGGAAATCTTTTAAGTAACTTGTTTCTTTCAAGATATAGTGACATTCCCATTTAATGTCTGCACTTTTATGGAAAATCTGGGATATTGTTTTCTCACTGCAGATTGCACAACACAATGTATAATGGTGTTGGCGAAAGTTGTCTAGATAATTAATTAATTCAAAGAGATGTCACACACACACACATACCCGCCGGGTTCAATTCCCGGCGGGGCGGAAACATTTCGACGTGTTTCCTTACACACACAGAGAGGGGACACAGAAACAAGGGGTCACAATTGGAAGTTGAAGACTCCTATGAGTCAAAGGGATGTTAGGAAGTATTTCTTCAGTCATAGAGTTGTCAGGAAGTGGAATAGCCTAGAAAGCGACGTAGTGGAGGCAGGAACTATACATAGTTTTAAGACGAGGTTTGATAAAGCTCATGGAGCAAGGAGGGAGAGGACCTAGTAGCAATCAGTGAAGAGGCGGGGCCAGGAGCTATGAATCGACCCCTGCAACCACAACTAGGTGAGGTGAGTACACACGTACGCACGCCCGCGCATTACACCTGACTCGTACACATGCACGAGAACATTACAAGAAAGTATTGTGACATATTTGTCACCGGCTGTCAGAGTTTTACTCTCGTAGAGCATCCTGAGGCTAGACTACCATGACAGCGACTTAAACAACCAGGCTGTTACTGCCAGCTGGCCTACATATCCAGTACGCCTTGGCTAATCTGCTAAAATTTTGTTCTGAGCCCTAGGTATAAGAGAACGATACTTACAGAACATGCCTCTTAATGTGTGTGTTATGTGGCCGGGTACAATTATACGGCTTTACTAGGTAACTAATCTTTGCAATTTTCTTCACAAATAACCTTCATTTCGGAGAGAAAACTTTAGATGACATGTCGATCCGTGGAGGACCATCAACGTATACCACAGTGGCCATTCTGGAACCCACGAGGACACACCCCCTTGATATTTTTATTCGGCTACTTCGTTTACAGATATATCTCAGCAGATTTTTTTGCAATTTCCTCCTCTGATTAACTCGCCTTAATTTAAAGTAACTTAAAAGAGCATGTGAGGAAAAAATTAAAAAAGTTAAAAACTTGAAGAGTTGTGGAGGAACCTCAGTGTATTTTACAATTCCTTCTCCAGTGTGTGTGAAGTATTTGTGGTAGCTTCTGACATGGTAGTGTGCCCGAACTGCTCTGCATACTAAGGGATCTCAGTTCTTTGTATATGTCCAAAGTGAAATAAAATTAATAATAATAATTATTATTACGTGCCTAATAGCTAAAACTTGCGAAATTGGTTTAAATTAAATTAAATTATTAAATTGTTGTAAACTTATCTAAAATATATAATAAGGTTAGGTAAGTTTTCTAAGGTTCTATTGGTACAAAATAATTAATTTATTCATTAACATAAATGAAAAAAATATATCTTTAAACGTATAAGAGAAAATATTAGAAAGGAATTAATTTTAAATGAGGTCTTGCTAATTGACCAGTTTTACCTATTTGCGCGACAGACACACACACACACACACACATATATATATATATATATATATATATATATATATATATATATATATATATATATATATATATATATATATATATATATATATATATATATATTATTATTATTATTATTATTATTATTATAATTATTTTATTGCACCCTGGCGTAGAACATCCATCGTGGGCTAAATCTGAGCGTCCCCATCATTAATAATCACAATAAGTTGTCAAGACACAATGTTACCAACCTCAACACAGCCTCGCATCCTCAGTAATACTTGTGCAAAAGTGAAAGTTTCCTGGTCATGCTATTTTGTGGTTAAGTAGGAATTTTTGTTGGAGCGTCTGTAACCTAACATGAAAATAAAGGCAAATGTTTTTTGAAGAAAATTATTCTTGTTTAAGAGATTTGCTCTATTCCTGCACCTTGAGGAACACCTCCAACCCTCCCATCTTGAGGAACACCTCCAACCCTCCATCTTGAGGAACACCTCCAACCCTCCATCTTGAGGAACACCTCCAACCCTCCATCTTGAGGAACACCTCCAACCCTCCATCTTGAGGAACACCTCCAACCCTCCATCTTGAGGAACACCTCCAACCCTCCATCTTGAGGAACACCTCCAACCCTCCATCTTGAGGAACACCTCCAACCCTCCATCTTGAGGAACACCTCCAACCCTCCATCTTGAGGAAGACTCTCCACTCCCACCATCTTGGGAAGACTCTCCACTCCCACCATCTTGGGAAGACTCTCCACTCCCACCATCTTGGGAAGACTCTCCACTCCCACCATCTTGGGAAGACTCTCCACTCCCACCATCTTGGGAAGACTCTCCACTCCCACCATCTTGGGAAGACTCTCCACTCCCACCATCTTGGGAAGACTCTCCACTCCCACCATCTTGGGAAGACTCTCCACTCCCACCATCTTGGGAAGACTCTCCACTCCCACCATCTTGGGAAGACTCTCCACTCCCACCATCTTGGGAAGACTCTCCACTCCCACCATCTTGGGAAGACTCTCCACTCCCACCATCTTGGAAAGACTCTCCACTCCCACCATCTTGGGAAGACTCTCCACTCCCACCATCTTGGGAAGACTCTCCACTCCCACCATCTTGGGAAGACTCTCCACTCCCACCATCTTGGGAAGACTCTCCACTCCCACCATCTTGGGAAGACTCTCCACTCCCACCATCTTGGGAAGACTCTCCACTCCCACCATCTTGGGAAGACTCTCCACTCCCACCATCTTGGGAAGACTCTCCACTCCCACCATCTTGGGAAGACTCTCCACTCCCACCATCTTGGGAAGATTTTCCATTTCACCGTCTTCAAGTAACTCTCGTCCATGTTAAAAATTCTGGAGTATTTTCCTGGCTGGTATATAGTATCAGGTTTCCTACTTTGGGTCCGCCAGTCTAGTGTCTCCAATTTTTGAGGCAGCGATGGAAGGCAGCCTCTTTGTGGGAGACTTTTGCTTCAGATTTAATTAATGAGACATTCTCGTTTACCAGGTCATGGAGGCACTGTCATCTTACATTTGTTTACAAGGAGACACTGTCATCTTACATTTGTTTACAAGGAGACACTTTCATCTTACATTTGTTTACAAGGAGACACTGTCATCTTACATTTGTTTACAAGGAGACACTGTCATCTTACATTTGTTTACAAGGAGACACTGTCATCTTACATTTGTTTACAAGGAGACACTGTCATCTTACATTTGTTTACAAGAAGACACTGTCATCTTACATTTGTTTACAAGGAGACACTGTCATCTTACATTTGTTTACAAGGAGACACCGTCATCTTGTATTTGTTACAAGGAAACACTGTCATTTTACGTTCTTACAATAGAACTACATTATTTAATTCGAAAACACTAAATCCGTACATGTCATACAGCAATGGAACTGTAAAAAGATTGTCATGGTCATGCACTATACACCGAAGAGTCATACAACGCCTTGTGAATAAGACACAACTAGATATGATGTGATGAAGGGAGGGGTAGCTACTGTTCGCTAAATCGAGAGCCTTTCACAAGTATCAACTCCAATGGTGTGAATAAATGGATCTTGAGGCAGGAATTTCTTCAAAAACTTACCTAATCTATAGAAACGACCTACTTCCACTAGTGGATTTGTTCTCTGGTGACTCCGCCTACCATTGCTCCAGCTCATGTGTCATCAGTATATAAGCGGATATGTTGCACTTTTGTCAAGATTGATGGAATGAAGACATTGACTCCAGATTGAGGGACTGATTACTTCTACCTTCTCATCTTCCACCTTTTTTCTGCACTGGACTGAAGAAGCCACTCTGTGGGGAAACGCTTCCAGAATAAAGATTCCCAAATGTTCCACAAGTGTCTCATTTATCACACTCCAATGGTACTTCAAGATTTTCTACAAAGATCCAATGGATCAGCTGGGAGAGAGGTTAACATAGGCAGTATTGGTACTTGGGTCATTAGATTCTGGTACTACCTGAGGTGGAAAAACTATTCAGGCACCAAATTGTTTATAAGGTTAGTATAATATATTAACGCGTAATTCTTTACCAAACCAGCAGTTTAGCCTTATTACATATAGTATTATACTTATTAAACTTACGAGGTAGCTCGCTATCTGCGTCTGGTGTAATGGTCTGTGCTTTCTCTTGCATTGATTGGTAAATGGTCACAGAGGTGATCTGAATGGCTATATGCATAATAAAACGTATTGATTGGGCTTTTACTTTAAGATTATGAAGATCCGTTTTGTGGATTTTCAGATTATATTATTCCCATTTTATGACTTTCAATTAAAATTAGTTGAGTAAAATAAATTCAAAGTTCTACAGTTATGATAATTACTCATTCTGAAGGAGCAGAGTAATATAAATGCTCAATAGTTGTTGTCAGTATAACCAGCAATGTCTTCATTGCATAATTAAATAAATGGACAATAGCGAGATTTTACGTTACACAAGGTTTTAAACACAAAAGTCAATTAATCAGCTCCCCTTATTAATTTCCGTGAATAGATTCTGTATTTGTGGGCACTACCATTTAACTGACTCTGCATCCACTCCAGAGGTAGCACAGTAGGGCATCGAGACAAAGAGAGCACACATGGATTGTCTGATCCCCTGTTCAACTGAAGATTAAGACTAAAACCCGGTATCACCATTACATTGACTCCTGCAAAACCCTCTTGAGAGCTGCAGAAATCAGATGCCATGCTGCAGTCTTAAGAGACAGCATCTTTGCTATGAATATGAAGGTTGATAATGTTATTGTCAAAGAAAATTCCATAGATAAAGCCGCATTTGAAGTTTGAGGTCAATGAAGCAAAAATCACATCAGTCTACAGTTAATGAAGCAAAGTGCATCTTCTTTGAGAAAGCAAATAAGTATTTGAGAGGTTAAAACACAAGAGATGCTCTTATACAGAGCACCGCGCTAAGAGCAGATGAGAAAATCAAGAAAGCTGTAGTCAGAAAGATGGCCAATAAAATGCTTGGCTTTGTCAACAGGGAACCGGTAGCTGCTGATGCTGCTACAGCCACCAATGTGACTAATGGAGAGACAATGTTGCTACTGAGGCAAAGAATGAGGCTGTTAAGAAACAGTCATATAGTAAAGTGTTTGCATTTATCGGAGAACTGTTTGTCAATCCTTCTGTTGTGCTACTGACTGGCCTTATGTCTAGACTGGTGCTGGACATGAATGCTTTTGGTGTCACTCAGGTGAAAGCCTCGACAAAGTACCTTTGTTGCAAGATTGAGTTTGGATGAACACTGCACCTTTTTGTAGTATGACAAGGGAAAAACTCGTATATCCTGATAACCTGGGTATGTGTGTGTGAACTGGCAATAATATATCATGCACTCACATCAGAATTACATTATAAAGTCAGCCATGACTGAGGACAATATGAATGGGAAAGTGCTGATCAGAGATGACATCAAGAATAAAGTTGATATTCACACATTGCCAACAAACATATCAGAACTTGACCACATAAATAATATCACTATGTGTTAATGCCGCAGAAGTAGCTTGAAAGAGTGTAGAGAAGCTAACAAACATAATTTAAAGAATGAAAAGAACCTTGCTGGTTAATGAGGTACTGTTGGTTACCTTTAAACCAACTGTAAAACCAACTAAAAGAATTAAACATTCCTACAACTTACATGCGTTTTCTGTTCACTTCTTCCCAAATCTGACATCGAATCTTGATAAAACTCACTAATGTTAAAGGTTATTGTACAACTCATTTGGAGAAGAATCAGTTATCCACTGAAAAGTGCTTTTAATTAGGGCTTTCTTGATAGGATTACAATTGGGAGAATTAATAGTAACTCTTAAAAAGTTTGAGAACTGAACCAAAAATGGTATCTAAGTTTAACGTTTACATTCAGAATAAATAATGTTGGAATTATTAGTTTCCTGAATACAACTGTGTGCACAGAATAAATATCTATACTAATCATGTCTATACATTAACTTAAAATGTGCTTTTGGACACGTTACTTAAATCATGTACATGTACTAGCAATATAAACTGTACCATCTGGCATGTTATTGTACTAAATTGTACTCAGAGTGTTAAAATAAGTAGCAGACTCAGCATGGAATGTGACAAAAACCAGCAAGTCTCTAAATAAACTAACTTATGAGAACAGAGAGGCAATAAGCATAAGTGTCTTGAGAAATGCAGCAACCAGTTAGTCAAAGAGCAATATTCACAAAGCGGCCGCAAACATCACAGCGTCAAGCAAGAGACACAAAAATTACCTAATTGGGGACAACTCACATGCCTAATAAAAATAAAAAGATTCCCAAATTACTGAATCTGAGTTCAGCAATTTTCAAACCTCAGTGATAGTGCGTAGATGACAGTCTGGTTAAGTCAGACTGAGAGTTAGTTTCTGGACCTAAATCACATTGTCTCTCGACAAACAACCACAATATATATATATAAAAACACTTATTCTAAATAAGTCTCTGGGAACAATTTCCACAGAGGACAAGAAGTATGACTCAGTTCACCGAGGTCATGTTCTATCACAAAACTGAGTCTACGTGATAGGAGCAGAGAAGAACAGATCTTGCAGACGGAGGAGAGGTGTTTCCTTGGCAATGTCCAGCCAAAGAGAGAGAGAGAGAGAGAGAGAGAGAGAGAGAGAGAGAGAGAGAGAGAGAGAGAGAGAGAGAGAGAGAGAGAGAGAGAGAGAGAGCAATGCAGCACCTGCAGGCGTGAGGCAAGGTTCACTCCCAGCTTGCCACAAATCCCAAAATGCACCACAATTGGCAACCAAATGAACAAATGTGTGTACCTGAGTGGAACATCCAATCCAAATTCTAAATCTGCCAGCACAGAAAGTGTAGTGTGTAAAACATCCTACCTCTTAATGTATTTAAGTATATAAGACATAATACTATAAAGCATATTTTAATTTTAGCTACTAGCAAAAATAACATTAGTGATAAAATATTAGATAAAATATAAACATTTACTATATCATTGTGTCTGTTTTATCTTAATACAACGCTGATGAGCTTAAATTTCAGATTAGACAAATGATGTTGTAATATTAAGAATTTTACAGAATCTATAAGTCACTAAAACAGTTTTAGGATGGATGTCCATGATGATTTTTCAGTTTTTTTTTTTTACCACCACCGAGATAGGGTAACCCAATAAGAGAAAAACACTTTCACTGTCACTTATTCAATCACTGTCTTGCCAGAAGAAAACCGACATCACAGATCAATCCTCCAAACCGCAACATCTTATGTTGCACAAGTGTCTCAATCTTCAACTTGTCGATTTTCAAAACCATTTATCACATCTGTCAGACACTGCAACATCATGGGATCTTGATACAAGGAATTCTTCAACACTTGTCCAACCTTTGGACGAAGACCTACTTACACTAGTGGATGGTACCACTGTGACCCCGCCTCCTCCTGCTTCCACTCACCTGACTACAGTATATAAGCCAATTCTCTAGCCCTATGCTGTACTTTCTACAAGATTGATGGACTGAACACATCGATTCCAGGCTGAGGGACTGATTACCTCAAACTCCTTCTCTCCTTACACCTTTCTGCTTTGTATTGGACTGATGAAGCCACTTTGGCGAAACGTTTCTTCAATAAAGATTCCCATATGTTGCATAAGTGTCTCCATGTACAACAGCTATTGTTCTGTAAGGTTATTCCTGAAAGCATTCTAAATTGGCTGGAAACTCTCCTAACCTCAACCCAATTGAGAATCTATGGGCAATAACCAATCGCAGGATCGCGAAACAGGATTGTTCAACCGTGGTGAAGCTAATTGCTGCTGTTATTAGGACCTGGTACCACGACGAAGAACTTGCCAAAATGTGTTCAACATTGGTCGATTCTACGCCAAAGCGTGTAGCAATGATTATAGTCATATCTCTTATTAAATCAATTATCTGTGATATCATTGCCGTGTATTTTTCAAATAAGCATTATTTTTTTTCCAAATAAACGTCTTATTTCATCACTTTCTCAGTTAATATGCACACTACTCTAACTAGAATTTGAAACCTCGAGCAGTGCCGAGAAGTGAAACCTCGAGCAGTGCCGAGAAGTGAAACCTCGAGCAGTGCCGAGAAGTGAAACCTCGAGCAGTGCCGAGAAGTGAAACATCTGATCTGGTCTCAAGGACGACACGACTGTGTTGCTCTCTCCCGACGCGCCACATCCCACAACTGCTTGCACTGAATGATCCTTATGGGTTTAGCGTTTCAAACAAATAATAATCTCAGACATCCATTGAAAGAGGAAGCCTGGCTGCGAGAGTCCAGGTGTGCCTTCGTTGATGGAGGATCGAGCCTTCACCAATACTTACCATGACTCACGCGGGTTTAGCTCTTCATTAAAATATATTAATATGCAGAAATTCAGAGTTCCACTAAATAATTAGCGTTCATATAAGAGCTTTATTAATATTTTTATTGGGTGGAGTGTTAATAAGATTATCACTTATATCATCATTAGCGCAGTTTAATTTTACTAAAAAAAATTAATCTGATATCCAAATTTACTTTTTTCTCCTCCATTTATATTTACGTTTCCACTAGATATTTTCATATGGTAAATCTTGTATGACTTTGATAAAATACTCGATATACTGAGCTAAGACCATGGAGCTGTGTATATGTCTATTGTCAGCTGTATACATGTCTGGCGTCAGTTGTATGCATGACTGGTGTCAGCTGTATACGTGTCTTGTCAGTTATAAACATGACTGGTGTCAGCTGTGAACATATTAGGTGTCAGCTGTATATATATCTGGTATCAGTTACATAGATGTCTGTTGGCAGCTATATACATGTCTGGTGTCACCTATATACATGTTTCACGTCAGCTGTGTACATCTAGAGTCAGCTGTGTACATCTAGTACCAGCTGCGTACATAAAATGTCAGCTGTGTACATCTAGTGTCAGCTGTATACATGTCTCACGAATATGGTGTATACAATACACCACTGTACACGACTGAAGAAGCCTACTGTGTAGGCGAAACGTTTCGGAATAAAGATACCTAACTGTTGCATATGTTTCTTATTAATCAACATGTCTCATGCTCCATTATAAACATTTTATCATTAAAATTGGATACATCCGCAATGTGCTGCTACTCTATTCAACATAATAGTTATACAGTGGGAATAACAACCAAATTTATTTCCCTCTCATACTGTGCCACACATTGTTGACATCTGTCACCCCTGAGCTGCGACTGAAGGATCAGACACATGTGCAACATCTGGGTATCTTTATTTGTAGACGTTTCGCCATCCAATGGCTTTATCAGAACAAGGACGTGATGTGAAGAAAGTAGAGCAATATATCCTTGCATTGATAAAGCCACTGGGTGGCAAAATGTTTACAATAAAGAGACCCAGATGTTGTACGTGTGTCTAATTCTTCATGTTGTCGGTAATTTATACCATTCATGTATAACCGATCTGGGTGTCTACGTAAGAGCTGTGATTATTATTATAATAAAAAAGAAGCGCTAACCCTACAAGGGTCATACAGCAGAAGAGCAGTGAGAATATCGTCATGTTCTTCAACCCCTCTGATCAGATTTAGGGATATTCCTTAGCGTTTTGATCAGATTTAGGAATATTATTTTGCGTTTTGATCAAGGAACTATAGTTCCTTGATAATGTGAGTAGTCACGAAAGCGCTTGGAATTCCTCTATTTTTTCATAGTGGTTGTCTTGCATATATATATATATATATATATATATATATATATATATATATATATATATATATATATATAAACATCTTATGCAGAGAAAAAATCATACAAAACAGTAGTTTTTTGTATATACAAAAATATGTATCATGAGATAGTAAACTGAATAGAACAAAATTTACTCTTGTGAATTGAAAAACTATCATGCGAAAGTCCTCTTCTGCGTAGGACACAACATATATCAAAAACTCGTCATGTGCATTGGAGAAAAAGTTAGTATCCCGAAATGCAAATTTTAGTTACTCTTCTTGAAAGAGAAATCTTAAGAAGGTCATCTTGAACGTAGTTCAGGCAAATCTTAAAATAAAGGGAGTCAAGTGAAGGTCATTTCCACCTGCCAGGCTGTAAACACCAGTGGCTGACTCTCCAAACACCAGCGGCTGACTCTCCAAACACCAGCGGCTGACTCTCCAAACACCAGCGGCTGACTCTCCAAACACCAGCGGCTGACTCTCCAAACACCAGCGGCTGACTCCGTAAACACCAGCGGCTGACTCCGTAAACACCAGCGGCTGACTCCGTAAACACCAGCGGCTGACTCCGTAAACACCAGCGGCTGACTCCGTAAACACCAGCGGCTGACTCCGTAAACACCAGCGGCTGACTCCGTAAACACCAGCGGCTGACTCCGTAAACACCAGCATCGGACTAAGTAAACACCAGCGGCTGACTCCGTAAACACCAGCGGCTGACTCCGTAAACACCAGCGGCTGACTCCGTAAACACCAGCGGCTGACTCCGTAAACACCAGCGGCTGACTCCGTAAACACCAGCGGCTGACTCCGTAAACACCAGCGGCTGGCTCCGTAAACACCAGCGGCTGACTCCGTAAACACCAGCGGCTGACTCCGTAAACACCAGCGGCTGACTCCGTAAACACCAGCGGCTGACTCCGTAAACACCAGCGGCTGACTCCGTAAACACCAGCGGCTGACTCCGTAAACACCAGCGGCTGACTCCGTAAACACCAGCGGCTGACTCCGTAAACACCAGCGGCTGACTCCGTAAACACCAGCGGCTGACTCCGTAAACACCAACGGCTGACTCCGTAAACACCAGCGGCTGACTCCGTAAACACCAGCGGCTGACTCCGTAAACACCAGCGGCTGACTCCGTAAACACCAGCGGCTGACTCCGTAAACACCAGCGGCTGACTCCGTAAACACCAGCGGCTGACTCCGTAAACACCAGCGGCTGACTCCGTAAACACCAGTGGCTGACTCCGTAAACACCAGTGGCTGACTCTGTATACACCAGTGGCTGACTCTGTATACACCAGTGGCTGACTCTGTATACACCAGTGGCTGACTCCGTAAACACCAGTGGCTGACTCCGTAAACACCAGTGGCTGACTCCGTAAACACCAGTGGCTGACTCTCTAGACACCAGTGGCTGACTCTCTAGACACTAGTGGCTGACTCTCTAAACACCAGTGGCTGACTCTCTAAACACCAGTGGCTGACTCTCTAAACACAAGCGGCTGACTGTAAACGCCAGCGGCTGACTGTAAACGCCAGCGGCTCATTGTAAACGCCAGCGGCTGACTGTAAACGCCAGCGGCTCATTGTAAACGCCAGCGGCTGACTGTAAACGCCAGCGGCTCATTGTAAACGCCAGCGGCTGACTGTAAACGCCAGCGGCTCATTGTAAACGCCAGCGGCTGACTGTAAACGCCAGCGGCTGACTGTAAACGCCAGCGGCTCATTGTAAACGCCAGCGGCTGACTGTAAACGCCAGCGGCTCATTGTAAACGCCAGCGGCTGACTGTAAACGCCAGCGGCTCATTGTAAACGCCAGCGGCTGACTGTAAACGCCAGCGGCTCGTTGTAAACGCCAGCGGCTGACTGTAAACGCCAGCGGCTCGTTGTAAACGCCAGCGGCTGACTGTAAACGCCAGCGGCTCATTGTAAACGCCAGCGGCTGACTGTAAACGCCAGCGGCTCATTGTAAACGCCAGCGGCTGACTGTAAACGCCAGCGGCTCATTGTAAACGCCAGCGGCTGACTGTAAACGCCAGCGGCTCATTGTAAACGCCAGCGGCTGACTGTAAACGCCAGCGGCTCATTGTAAACGCCAGCGGCTGACTGTAAACGCCAGCGGCTCATTGTAAACGCCAGCGACTGACTGTAAACGCCAGCGGCTCACTGTAAACGCCAGCGGCTGACTGTAAACGCCAGCGGCTCATTGTAAACGCCAGCGGCTGACTGTAAACGCCAGCGGCTTACTGTAAACGCCAGCGGCTGACTGTAAACGCTAGTGGCTGACTGTAAACGCCAGTGGCTGACTGTAAACACCAGTGGCTGACTGTAAACACCAGTGGCTGACTGTAAACACCAGTGGCTGACTGTAAACACCAGTGGCTGACTGTAAACACCCGTGGCTGACTGTAAACACCAGTGGTTGACTGTAAACACCAGTGGTTGACTGTAAACACCAGTGGCTGACTGTAAACACTAGTGGGGCTGGCTGTAAACACTAGTGGGGCTGGCTGTAAACACTAGTGGGGCTGGCTGTAAACAACATCGGCTGACTGTAAGCACCACTGGTTGACTGTAAATGCCAGCGGCTGACTCTTTAAACACCAGTTCCACACAGCTATTATTAGTTCCCCTCACACAGGCCTCAACCTCAGCCCCACACAGCTATTATAGTTCCCCTCACACAGTCCTCAACCTCAGCCCCACACAGCTATTATAGTTCCCCCACAGAGGCATCAACCTCAGCCCCCACACAGCTATTATAGTTCCCCTCACACAGTCTCAACCTCAGCCCCACACAGCTATTATAGTTCCCGCACAGAGGCATCAACCTCAGAGGCATCAACCTCAGCCCCACACAGCTATTATAGTTCCCCCACTGAGGCCTCAACCTCAGCCCCACACAACTATTATAGTTCCCCCACAGAAGCATCAACCTCAGCCCCACACAGCTATTATAGTTCCCCCACAGAAGCATCAACCTCAGCCCCACACAGCTATTATAGCTCCCCCACAGAGACCTCAACCTCAGCCCCACACAGCTATTATAGCTCCCCCACAGAGACCTCAACCTCAGCCCCACACAGCTATCAGCTAGTCATCGATCACATCACTATCTCTGCCATTCACTTCCCCTCGCAGCTCATCAGCTTCACCATCGGTCGTTGGACGAACTCTGGCTAATGGAATTTTGTGAGGAATTACCTCTTAAAAGTTGGATCACCTCACACACACACACACAAACACAAGCACACGCGCACACACACACACACACACACACACACACACACACACACACACACACACACATACATACAACAGGCCTAGTGTCTAATTGACATGTGTCTAGGACAAAATGGTAACTAACACACACACTTCAACACACTACCTACAAAAAACTCACTCCACGTATAACTGGCCACTTAACTAGGTACACACAACTCAGTCTTATACAGAACAACAAATTAACACTATACTGCTTAATGAATTCTTAATTATTTCTTACAACAATACGCTCGGTCAAAGTGATGCTAAGATAACTGGGGAAGACATAAGATAAACGAGGCAAAGAAATGCAATATACTGAACACATTGAATATTCACTTGCAGTATAAAACAGAGTCCTTAGTAAATAAGTCAGGCTCCTAGGCCCAGGTCCCAAGAGCTCACACACAGCCTCTGCTATGTCCCCGACGCCAGCCACCAAGTTTTCACACAGACTCCAGCTCTGTGTCCCACCAACGCTCTTCACCAGACCTTCTCTTGGCTACTTTTCCTGAGCTTATACAGGCTTCCACACCCCCGTAACCTCTGACTAGAGGTCACCTCCCATCGACGAATTCATAACGTTGTCTGTTCTATGGAGACAACGTTGTGAACTAACATATCTATATACTACGGTGACAAACAAATCACCGGAGACCAGTCTCAAGATGCCACAACATAAACACACACACACACACACACATATACACAGACACACACACACACCACTGACTGGTATTATATCCTAACCTGCTGTAGAATGACTGGTATGAGAATACCTAAAACGTACAGTCACTGACAGTTTCTCCAACATCTGGAAAGGCTGAAACCACAAGAAGAACATATACAATTTACTTCATGGAATCAACACATCACTACACCAGCCTTCATCACTGACACTACTCTCTCCAACACCTGACATCACTGACACACTCTCCACCTGATATCACTGACATACCTCCACCACATGACATCATTGACAGTTTCTCCACCACTTGACATTACGGACACACTCTCCATCACCAGGAGAGACTAAAATCACAGGACGAAATTTTAAACTTGAGAGTGTGGTACCTTCAGAAGAACATGGCAAATCCAAATAAAAAAAAAAAAGAGTCAGAAGAAAGTAGGTGGCAATATAATAGTTGGTATCAAGAGCAAAATAAATGATGAATGGGAAAGAAAGTTACATACTCTCAGCGAGGAAAAGGTGAAAATTAGATATAAAGCAAAGAGATAGCTTGAAGCAGCAAAAAAAAAAAAAAAAAAAAAAAGGATAATTTTCGATGACCAAGTAGATTGGAAGAGAAATGAGAAAACTAAAAGCCTAAAGGATGATCAGGAGAAAACAAGAGAAAGGAGAGAAAGGGGTGGTAATACTGAAGGAAAAAGCAGCAGAGGAACTAGAAAGAGGGAAATCAGAAAGTAATTAGAAGAGAAAATCTGAGGAGATTAGTGAGCACAGGAGAGAACAAGGTAACAACAGACAAGGCAATCTGGAGGGAAAGTTAAGAGGAAGAAAGAGGGAGGTCACTGATCTACTGAGCTGAAGAGGCTGATGGAAGGTCATGAAGGAGATGTCAGGGAAAGGAGGTGACGAACCAGCGAGGCTGGACCTTGTGTTCACAGTAAGTGATTCGGATACAGGAGGACATCAGATAAGAACATAAGAAAGAACTGCAGCTGGCCTACTGGCCTATGCGAGGCAAGTCAAAGTCTCCCACCGGCTTAAGCCAATGACCCAACCTAGTCAGGTCAGGTCACATTCATTTAAGGAAGGAGCACGGCATCAGACCTAGTAGCACAAGCTAGTCAGGTCCAACTCACTCCCACCCACACCCACTCATGTATTTATCTAACCTATTTTTAAAACTACACAACGTCTTAGCTTCTATGACGGTACTCGGGAGTTTGTTCCACTCATCCACAACTATTACCAAACCAGTGCTTTCCTATATCCTTCCTGAATATGAATTTTTCTAACTTGAAACCATTGCTGCGAGTCCTGTCTTGGCTAGATATTTTTAGCACGCTATTTATATTTATTTATTCCTGTTTTCCATTTATACACCTCAATCATATCTCCCCTAATTCTACGCCTTTCTAGAGAGTGCAGATTCAGGGCCTCAGTCTATCCTCATAGGGAAGATTTCCGATACATGGGATCAACTTTGTCATCCTCCTTTGTACGTTTTCCAGAGCATTTATATCCATTCTGTAATACGGTGACCAAAACTGTGCAGCATAATCTAGATGAGGCCTAACCAAGGCTATATAGAGTTGAAGAACAACCTGAGGACTCCTATTATTTATACTTCTTGATATGAAGCCAAGGATTCTGTTCGCTTTATTGCGAACACTTATGCACTGTTGTCTTGGTTTTAGATTACTGCTAACCAGAACTCCCAAATCCTTTTCGCAATCAGTAATATTAAGATCTACATTATTTAGTTTATATGTGGCATGGTTATTTTCCTGTCCAATGTGAGAGGTTCCGTGGTGTTAGCGACCACAAAGTTCGACTATCTTGTGGAGAGAATGTAGTGAGGAATGGAGAGTCTGAAAGAGATCAACCCGATTTCAAAAGAGGAGACTAGGATGTCATGAGGCAAATCCTAAGCAGAGGGTATGTTGGAGTCCTCGTAAGTAGCTGGAAAGTGCAGGGACGCAGAGAAGAAAATCATACCCAGAGCCAGAAGAGGCACAGACAAGAACAGAATGACCCCATAGTTCACAAAGAGGTGCAGGAAGGCAAAAGTTAAAAATCAGAGAGCATGGAAGACATATATGAAGTAAAGAATGTCAGGGAATAAAAAAGTAAGCAGAAGAACTAGAAATGAACATGCCTTGGTAAGAAGTGAGACTCAACTTGAATCTGAGAATGACATAGCCTAAGTTGATGAGCATCCACATCAGAAGGACGACCACTATGTGGGACCAAGTAATAAGGCTGAGGAAGGAGGGAGGGAAGTTCACTAGGAATGACCAGGAAATCTCTCTGGGACTGAACAAAATATTTAGAAAGGTATTCACAGTGGCATCAAGAACACTGCTTGCGAGTCAGAGAGAAATCAACAAGTACTGGACACAATACAAACAACGGGAGGAGAGGTGAAAAAAATACCGAGTGAGATAGGTACCTTGAAAGCAATGGGACCAGATATATCTCCTTGGGTTCAAAGAGAGGGAGCAGAGGAACTGTGGAAACCACTAGCAGTGGTCTTTAATAAATCGACTGAAACAGGTCAGCTGCCTAAGGTCTGGAAGACAGTGAATATAGTAATAATATTTATAAAAACAGGAGAGGCCAGGGGCACTGAATTACAGACCAGTGTCACTAACTTGCATAGTGGAAAAGATTATCAGGAGAGTAGTGGACCACCTGGGAAGGAGTGGATTCATAAACAACCAGCAGCAAGGTTTTCGAGATGGTAAATCTTGTCTCACAAATCTTCGAAAGTTCTATGATAAGGTGTCGAAAGTTAGGCAGGAGAGAGAAGGATGAATTGCAAGAAGGCGTTTGATACAGTACCTCACAAGAGACTGGAACAAAGCTAGAGGAGCAGGTAGGAATTACAGGGAAAAACAGTAGATCTAGGAATACTTAAAGGAGACAAAGGCTGCAGACCTTCCTGAAGGAGAAGGACCTCGGGGTGCGCATAGATCATTTTGCTTAAGCCACATCAACCGAATAACTGCTGTAGCAAATTTAAGCGTAGCTTTCAGGAATATCAGGAAGGCATTCACGACCCTATATACAACGTATGTTAGGCCCATCTTGGAGTATGCAGCACAATGCTGAACCCACATCTGGTTAATTAAGCATGTAAAAACTGGAAAAATTGCAAAGGTTTGCGACGAAACTAGTCCCAGAGCTGAGAGTTATAACCTACTGAGAGTTGCTAGAGGAGCTAAACCTGACGAAGCTAAATGATAAGGATAGGTATGATAAGGTTCACGCAGCCTGGAATGAAACCAATATAGGCCAGCATAGAGGCGGGGCTAGGAACTGAGACTTGACCCCCTGCAGCCAATATTAGACGAGTGCAACTGGCTGAGTACAATAGGCAAAGTGTCTATTGAAAAGAGCCTTTCACAAATGGTAACTAACAAACACACAAAGAACGTTAAGGAATCAAATATGAATAAAATGACAAGAACGTGAAACTAAATTTGAAGAAATAGAAAGGCGTAAAAACTGCAAGTAGACGAAGCAGCTGAGTTAATAAGAATACGAAGCTTTTGTTGATGCAGTAAAGACACTGGAACGAGAGAGAGATGATCCAGGAGTTGACACTCCAAGTGGTGGGGTTAAAGGTTGCCCAGATAATGTCAAGGGTAACAGAGACAGGTCCTTAATTATGTTGTTAATGTGTCAAGGCAACTAAGAAGGGAGGAGAGGAGCGAGCATGATGATTTAAGGATTTAGAAGTTAAGAAAGTATTAACCATGCTGGAGATGGAGAAGATATGTAGGACTGTAAATGCTACTCAGTAAACACAGGTGGTTGACTGTAAATGTCAGCGGCGACTCTGCAAACACAAGGGATTAGGAAATTGCGACAGTGTGACGAGTCTTGTACGAGAGCTGTAACGGAAGTTTAATAAACCAAAAGGTCATGCATCCAATTATAGAAAAAAACTGCTGTGATTTGTTGCGATGCTAGGAATAAGAGAGAGAGAGAGAGAGAGAGAGAGAGAGAGAGAGAGAGAGAGAGAGAGAGAGAGAGAGGAGAGGCTAAACCCAGCTACAAAATAAACAGACCCTGAGAGAACAAGTCCATCAACCCAAGGCTCCTTTTCCCAACCTCCTCTTCCCTCCTCCATCCCCTCTTCCCCGGACATCTACGGCCTTCAGACTACGTCCAAAATGACAAACTTTCCCCAGAACAGCTTCCTAAAGCCACCACACTCCCCAAGATCCACATATCTAAAAAACCAACCGTATCCTCTAGGCTCTACCACTGACCCTGCCTCCATTATCGTCACAAAATTTCTAACACTTTCAAAATCAGACACGTATAAACCAGAAAAACATACTAAAATATATATACAAACAGAAGCTTAATTAACTGCATTGAACCAAATGCAACTTTCCATAGCGGACACTAAATTTTTATAAAGAGAAAGGAGGCAAGTGGAAGAGGGGTGTTTGGGAAGTAGTGATTTACAACCCACCATCAAATAACAGAACACTCAGACATGAATATGACAATCAATACAGTGGTGGATAGACGTCACTGAAAATGTATACAGAGGAAGCAAATAGGGCAAAAGCTAAACCAGTAATATAAGAGGATTTCAACCAAGGAAATATAGACTAAGAAAGCCGGGGGATCATGCAAAAACACGGAGACGTGGAGGAGCAAGCTTCCTGAATCTTGAAGGCAGAACATTAACGCAGCATGTAAAAGGTGAGGCAAGAGTACGAGGGGATAACCCATCGAGGCTGGATCTCGTTTTCATCTCCAGCGAGATCATGTACGAATGAATATAGTCAGGATCAAGCAATCATTGTGGTGGTAAAACTGAAAAAAAAATAGTAGGGAAAAACTGGAAAATCAAAGAATTTGATGTAAGGGAAAAGCAATTATGAATGAGCTATTTCTGGCTCTAGATCAGCGGGTTGACGAAAACTTTCAATCAAAAGTAAAAAGAAGTGATTAATAAATCTGTACTAACCAGCAAAGGAATAGACACACTGGAATAATTGACAGTTCAATCTGTAATGTAAAGAGGCACAATCCAGAAACACAAGAGAGCGTACAAAAGCCAGTGCCAGAGAAGCACGCTAGCAAATGAGAGAAAAAATTATTATCTTCAGATAAAGAAACAAAGACAATCTGAAATTGAGGCGATAGCGAATGTAAAGGCAGAAACACATCAGAAGGAAGATGACAGTGAAGGATCAAGGGATAACACTAAAAAAGTGAAGAGAACGCTTACAGAAAATGACAGGGAGGTAGGCAACAAGCTCAAGAGAAGATTACATAGTTTGTTTAAATTAAGCAAGTGCCAGTACCAGAGAAGGAAGGAAAGGTAAACCAAGAACTCTGAGGTACTGATACCACTAATGACGAGTCGTGGGGACTCATACAGTGCAATAAAAAAAACAGGACCAGACGGGTCACAATGAATAATTGAAATAATTGAAATACAGTTCCAGTTAATCATTTAAAAAAATCTTCAATAAAGTGTGAATTACAAGATGACTGGAAGACAGCAAATGCCAATGTTCAGGAAAGATAGGAAGCCTTGAACTACAAACCGGCATCTCTAACTAATGTGACAAGTTGATGGAAAAGATGAGACGGTGATCTGTTGAGCATCTGGAAGGAAGAAAATTCCTGACGGAACACCAGCATGGATTCTGAAAAAGAAATGTCGTGCCTCATTAGCCTTTTAAACACACCTGACATTAAGAGAGGTCAAGCAAGGGAGGGAGAGAGGAAGGCAGGGAGGGAGAGAGGAAGGCAGGGAGGGAGAGAGGAAGGCAGGGAGGGAGAGAGGAAGGCAGGGAGGGAGAGAGGAAGGCAGGGAGGGCGAGAGGAAGGCAGGGAGGGAGAGAGGGAAGGCAGGAAGGGAGAGAGGTAGGCAGGAGGAGAGAGGAAGGCAGGGAGGGAGAGAGGAAGGCAGGGAGGGAAGAGAGGAAGGCAGGGAGGGAGAGAGGAAGGCAGGGAGGAGAGAGGAAGGCAGGGAGGGAGAGAGGAAGGCAGGGAGGGAGAGAGGAAGGCAGGGAGGGAGAGAGAAAGGCAGGGAGGGAGAGAGAAGGCAGGGAGAGGAAGGCAGGGAGGGAGAGAGGAAGGCAGGGAGGGAGAGAGAAAGGCAGGAGGGAGAGAGGAAGGCAGGGAGAGGAGAGAGGAAGGCAGGGAGAAAGGAAGGCAGGGAGAGAGGAAGGCAGGGAGGGAGAGAGGAAGGCAGGGAGGAGAGAGGAAGGCAGGAGGGAGAGAGGGAAAGGCAGGGAGGGAGAGAGGAAGGCAGGGAGAGAGGAAGGCAGGGAGAGAGGAAGGCAGGGAGGGAGAGAGGAAGGCAGGGAGGGAGAGAGGAAGGCAGGGAGGGAGAAAGGAAGGCAGGGAGGGAGAGAGGAAGGCAGGGGAGAGAGAGGAAGGAGGGAGGGAGAGAGGAAGGCAGGGAGGGAGAGAGGAAGGCAGGGAGAGAGGAAGGCAGGAAGGAGAGAGGAAGGCAGGGAGGGAGAGAGGAAGGCAGGGAGGAGAGAGGAAGGCAGGGAGGGAGGAGGAAGGCAGGGAGGGAGAGAGGAAGGCAGGGAGGAGAGAGGAAGGCAGGAGGGAGAGAGGAAGGCAGGGAGGGAGAGAGGAAGGCAGGGAGGGAGAGAGGAAGGCAGGGGGAGAGGAAGGCAGGGAGGGAGAGAGGAAGGCAGGGAGGGAGAGAGGAAGGCAGGGAGGGAGAGAGGAAGGCAGGGAGAGAGGAAGGCAGGGAGGGAGAGAGGAAGGCAGGGAGGAGAGAGGAAGGCAGGGAGGGAGAGAGGAAGGCAGGGAGGGAGAGAGGAAGGCAGGGAGGGAGAGAGGAAGGCAGGGAGAGAGGAAGGCAGGGAGGGAGAGAGGAAGGCAGGGAGGAGAGAGGAAGGCAGGGAGGGAGAGAGGAAGGCAGGGAGGGAGAGAGGAAGGCAGGGAGGGAGAGAGGAAGGCAGGGAGAGAGAGAAAGGCAGGGAGGAGAGAGGAGGCAGGGAGGGAAGAGGAAGGCAGGGAGGGAGAGAGGAAGGCAGGGAGGGAGAGAGGAAGGCAGGGAGGGAGAGAGGAAGGCAGGGAGGAGAGAGAAGGCAGGGAGGGAGAGAGGAAGGCAGGGAGGGAGAGAGGAAGGCAGGGAGGGAGAGAGGAAGGCAGGGAGGGAGAGAGGAAGGCAGGGAGAGAGGAAGGCAGGAAGGGAGAGAGGAAGGCAGGGAGGAGAGAGGAAGGCAGGGAGGAGAGAGGAAGGCAGGGAGGGAGAGAGGAAGGCAGGGAGAAAGGAAGGCAGGGAGAGAGGAAGGCAGGGAGAGAGGAAGGCAGGGAGGAGAGAGGAAGGCAGGGAGAGAGAGAGAGAAAGGCAGGGAGGGAGAGAAGGAAGGCAGGGAGGAGAGAGGAAGGAAGCAGGGAGGGAGAGAGGAAGGCAGGGAGAGAGGAAGGCAGGGAGAGAGGAAGGCAGGGAGAGAGGAAGGCAGGGAAGAGGAAGGCAGGGAGGAGAGAGGAAGGCAGGGAGGAGAAAGGAAGGCAGGGAGGGAGGAGAGAGGAAGGCAGGGAGAGAGGAAGGCAGGGAGGGAGAGAGGAAGGAGGGAGGGAGAGAGGAAGGCAGAGGAGGAGAAGAGAGGAAGGCAGGGAGGGAGAAGAAGGCAGGAGGAGAGAGGAAGGCAGGGAGGGAGAAGGTAGGTAGGGAGGGAGAGAGGAAAGGAGGGAGAGAGAGGAAGGCAAGAGGAGGGAGAGAGGAAGGCAGGGAGGGAGAGAGGAAGGCAGGGAGGGAGAGAGGAAGGCAGGGAGAGAGGAAGGCAGGGAGGGAGAGAGGAAGGTAGGGAGGGAGAGAGGAAGGCAGGGAGGGAGAGAGGAAGGCAGGGAGGGAGAGAGGAAGGCAGGGAGGGAGAGAGGAAGGCAGGGAGGGAGAGAGGTAGGCAGGGAGGGATGTGCTGTATATTCCTGGACTGTATATTCATAGACTGTTTGAAGACTCTTAATTGTTGGAATTTAAAACGAGCAGAGGCAAATTTATGAAGCAGGGGGATGAAGAAATGAGACCCAAGACAGGTGGTTGAGTGGCTGAAGGTTGTAGACTAATGGATGAGTGGCTGAGGGTTGTAGACGGATGGGTGAGTGGCTGAGGGTTGTAGACTGGCGGGTGAGTGGATGAGGGTTGCAGACTGGCGGGTGAGTGGATGAGGGTTGCAGACTGGCGGGTGAGTGGATAAGGGTTGCAGACTGGAGGGTGAGTGTGGGTGTACAAGTCACTCTGTCATCGTCATTGCATGACATTTTATTTCCCCATTTACTGAAGGTATTGAAATAACGGAAAATGGTGGATTTACAATGTTCATTCTTAGCAGTAGATTTCTGCCAATTATTCCTTCATCTATTCCCCTTCCTGTCTCTCTCTCTTCCTGTCTCTATCTCTTTAAAGGCGTCTGTCCCTGTTCCTTTGTCTCTATCCCTTCCTCTATCCCTCTTAATGCGTCTATCCCTTCCCACCAGATGACTCAATCTCTGCCTTCCAAACTTTCTCCACTGTGGACTAAGGGAAGGGAAACCCGGAAGCAGAGAGTTTGCGGGGAAGGGGTGAAGGGAAGAGAAGGAGCGGGGGATGGTCGGAGAGGGGGAGAGGAAGTGTTAGATGAATGGGAGTGTTTGGTGAAGGGTGAGGGAAGTGAAATAGATTATACCTCGAAAGCTTGGACAAACAAGGCAAACAGCAACCCTTCCACCCATCTTTCCTTATTTCCTCGTAGGCTCATACGGGCAGGTGTTAGGAAACTGTTGTGGATCGCAGCCATGGAAAAAAACGAGTTAGAAAACACAAGTCCTGCTAGACTGTCATCATCACTGTAGGGAAACACTCCAGTTCTGTGCATAAGAATACTCCAGTCCTCCTGAAATGTATCCAATGTAAGAAAGTTTGGGATGGGACGATACCAAACTTTTTGCGGATACCGATATTTAATTTTAGGCCGACACCGATACCGTCAAAATTGAACAATACCTACTAATACCGATGCTCCCAAAAAAAACTAAAAACCTACTCCAGTTCTGAATATAAGAAGACTCCAGTGCCTGCTGAAATGTCGCATCCAGTGTAAGAAAATACTCCAGTTCTGTGTAAAAAATTCCAGTACCTGCCTGAAGTATACAGGTGCTAGTTAAAAGGTATCTTCACCAGGTGCGAAATCAACCAGGCTGTGATGGATATGTGGAGCTGCTGGCCACCAACAGCAACAGCCTGGTTGACCTGGCAAGCACCAGACGAGCCTGGCCCGTGACCGTGTTTCAGTAGAAAAACTCTCGGAACTCATCAGAGGTAAATGTATCAAGGTAAATGTATTAATGTCAATTGAAAAGACACCTTTGTTCCTGCTTGGTAGTTACTACTTGTCAAAGGCATTTGTCAACACACTTGTATCAATTACACAGTCCAAAGGTAATTACAATTACTCTTCCAGATTTACAGTTACAATTACTTAATCAGAAATATAATATAAATTTCTTGATATTTTGTATTAATATGTTTTCTTCATTTATTTCAAATTTTTATTAAGGTTGGAATCATTGTTAAATGTTCGTAATAAACGAACATTTTGCTTCATTAGTCACATTTTCAGTCAGAGTGAAACAGATGGAGAAACTTTGCATAATATTTGTTAAACTAAATCAGCCGAAAATCCAGGAAGATAAAAAAAAATAACTAAATAAGCATTGTTTCACATGGAGTACTTGACTGTGTTAGATCTGAGGCAATGTTTAATATATTGTATTTCCCTCACAACAGTTTATACAAATATATCATAAGCAAGATTTGTTTATAAAGGAATGACATCCTGCGATTGATCCAGAGATGAAATGTTTAATCAACTCGGATGAGACCATGGAATTCTTCTTTCATTGTAGCCTCCATCTTTCTTGCATATGCTGGAACAAGTGAGTTTCTAATTACTGACCGTGAGGGAATCATAAATTTCGGATCTGCTTCAAGAAGATCCCGGAAAGTAGAATTCTCCACAATATTCAGTAGCAACTGGCGCTTCCAAGATTTTTTTTGGTTAAGGATCTTTGTCTCGAATCATTTTGGCTGAACTTCTCTAGTTTCTCTATATTTTTCTTGAAATATAACAACATAGGTGATTGCTGCTCTGTGCTGATGGAACTTCCAGTTTCTCTCTAATTTTCTTCTGTGAATATTCTTGTGTGTTGAGGCTTCAAGTAGCCTTCACAGAAGCCTCAATCATCTTTCCCCAACTTCTGCACTTAGCCACGTTTCTTACACTACCCAACTCTTCTTGACACAGAATAAAGTACTTCAGAAGGTGCTGTCATAATGATACTTCAACCTGCAAAAGTTTCTAACAAGAACAGTCCGGTTGGCTGAACTAACACACTATTGTGTTAATGTGTAATTAATATTCAGGAATCAGGTTCTGTTGGCAATATCACTCATATAACACTGGTGGGATATCTAATTTAAAAACGAGTAAAGGAAATGATAATATTGGGGATCTAGTAACCCCATTACACTCTTGTGTCTTTCAGTGTCCTTCCTTGCCGTCTGCTCCCATGAAACTGCGTAAAATATTATAAAAATAGCTTCAGCGCCAAATAACTTATAAAAATCCCCACCAGGATATCTCTTGTACCAAAATTATGAAATATAACAAATAATGGCTTCTCATTATTCTTTTCATAACTCATTCAAAGACATTATTGAATTAGAATTGTTCTTCATGAAACAAATGAACACTTATCATTTCGAGAACTGATAACCTGTGCCCTCCTGTTCTTTCACTAAAATTTCTCACAATACCACTTTCAAAATGTTACTCATTACAATTAAAAAATAAAACTTTTGAAAGAAAACAACTATAAATTACGTTTTCTTTAACGAAACAACGTGTCCATTCAACAAGTCTGGACTCCAACTAGACTCCCTCAGTTGGAGTACAAACACATCTCACGCCAACATGACGCCAAAACAACGAGAATCTTATCAAAACATACAGTTATGAGTGCCTACCCACTGACGTGTACTTACTTTCATTTTGATTTCAGCTCATCCTATTGCCACCTTTTTTTATGTAATTTTAGCTGTTATATGATTGACAATACTCAATTACAATTACTAAAAAGAACTTCATTAATTATATTCAGCTTTAATTACAATTACTCCAAGCCTGCTTGTTGGTGTGTGTGTGTGTGTGTGTGTGTGTGTGTGTGTGTGCGCGCGCGCATGCATATGCGTGCTCTCTGTATACACCTGATAACAGACTCAATAACTGGAGGTTTTCTCTGGGTATAAACATTTATGCCAACTCTACAAACATCCTCCCATACCACCAGTGTTGCAGAATGTGTATCCGTTTGTGTTGTTCAGTTAGCCTGGTGTTAGTGTTCCAGCTTGATACTGGTGTGCCACCCTGATATTTGTGTCCCAGCCTATGTTCCAGACTGATACGTGTGTCTCAACCTGTGTTCTAGCCTGTGTCCTTGCTTGATGTTTGTGATCAGGCCTGAAGTTTATGCTCTGGGCTCTGGCGTTTATTTTGTGGTCTGATGCTTGTGTTCCAGCCTTATAGTTTTAGTCAAATCTGAAATGTGTGTTCCAGCTTCATGTTTGTGTTTCAGCCTATTATTTGTTTTCTAACGTGATGGTTGTGTTCCAGTCTGTATTCCAGTCTGAAATTTGTGTTAAAGCATTATATTTGTGTGCCAGCCTGACGTTTGTGCTAAAGCCTGATGTTTGTATATCAGACTGATGTCTGTGTTCCAGTATATTCTTTGTGTTTCAGTCTTATGTTTATATTTCATGCTCCCTGGCGTTTGTTTCATTGCGAGATATTTGTGTTCCAGTTTCACTTTTATTTTTCAGTCTATTTGTGTTCCAGTCTGATGTTTGTGTTCCACCTCCTTCCAGCCTTGCCTCCCACCATCCATCCATTCCCCCAATCCCTCCAACCATTATTCCTATTTCTCCTATTTTGACCATACATACATCCTCCCTCCCTGCGTCCCTCCTCCAACCAATCCTCCACCATTTCATTCTTTTTTTCTCTTTCCTTACCCACTTCCATTCATCCTTTCCCTCCTCCCTCAGTTTCAACCTCCATCATTGTATTCTTTCCTTCGGGGGGAAAGGAAAGAATACACTGACGGAGGATTGTCCAATGTCCATACTTCCCTTCCTCTCTCTTCTTACCTCTTTCCATCTTTTCTCTCTTTACTTCGAGTACGGGGACAACTCAAAGATGTCGCAGTGTTGGAGCGCAGAGTGTAAGGTCAAGTGCACAAATATTCTTTTTCCTCGCAGGTTTTCTTGAAAATGCTCACAGTAAAACATCTTACTAAGTGATAACTATGACATAATAAGCTCACAATAATATCACTCACCAAACAATAACTAGAATATAATTTCACAATAATATAACTCATCAAACAGTAGCTATTAAATTTAATATAAACACTTCATTACCACTTCCTTAACTATGGCTAGAACATATATATATATATATATATATATATATATATATATATATATATATATATATATATATATATATATATATATATATATATATAATAAACTACAAAGTAAACGCACTCCAATTAATAAACGATGTATGTCGAGGATACTTATAACTTTGCACATTGATCTATCGCCGACATTGCACACTCAAGCAAAACAATCTAAAAGTCTAGAAGTCGATGCTGTCTCCGGCAGCTCGGAACTCACCTGCCAGCACCACCTTCCGGCTTACCTGCAAAAGAAAAGGACATTGTGAAGTCTTAAAAATAATTTTGCTTTGAGAATATTACCTATAAATTTACAAAATACGCAGGCCCGACTCGAGGCCTGTCAACCCCCTTTCCCAACAAAAATAATAACCTCCACACCCTCTCCCCTACCGACACCATCAACCCTGGCCCCATCCCCTGTAAAAATGCACACACCAGCCCCATCCTTGCCTCCTTTACTCCTGATAGATGGGCAACGAACAGAAAACGTAGACATCACAAACCAGAACACAGTAGAGGAAAGAATGCTCAAAGTGTGGAACATAAATATAGATGGATTATTAAATAAATGATGAATTGAAAGAACGAAGAATAAAGGTAACCCCCTGATATCAAAGCTATCACAGAGATAGAGATAAATGAAATAACAAATGTCATATTCTTACAAAATTAGGGAAATTTTTAAATTCAATACTCACATCCAACCAAGAAGGTCATGAAACCGTTACCATTCTAACATACATTACTTAGGATTCTATCACGTAATAAGGAAAGAAAGAGGCACCAGGGACAGGGAAATTGGGCAGGAATTGCACTGCTAATCAGAAATAAGTAGTGTTTTGAAAAGAAGAGAGGGATAAACACGAGCCAGGTCACTATACAGTAGACACAAAGTAATTATAGCAGTAAGAAATCAAGAAGCCAATACGAAGATAATAAAACAATGTTGACACCATAGCAGAAGTAGTAAGAAGAGTCCATGTGATTCAAGCAAAGCTGACAGTCATGGAAGGTTTCAACCACGAGTCCATGTGATTCAAGCAAAGCTGACAGTCATGGAAGGTTTCAAACACAAAAAACAGAGTATTGGGATCCACATGGGGATAAAAAACGTGGAGGACTAAGATGATGGAGGTGGTGATGGAAAAGTTATGCCCAAATGTCAAGACCACAACAAGAGAGGAGGAAATGTGCCTGCAAGACTGAATCTAGTATTTACCATAAGTGCGAATGTACAAAGTGGAGAATGGAAGAAACCAGATTTCAGAAGAGGGAACTTTGCAGGGCTGAGACAACTGGAAGGAAAAACAATAAATGAGATGGACTGCCTGACAGAAGAGTGCAGGAAGGCAGAGGAGAACTTCATACCCAGATGATGATGCAATGTTCCAGCCAAAGATGCAGGGAGGTAAAAATCAAAAGAACAAGAGCAGAGAAAAATCTATAGACATCGAACGACAGACCTAAACAGAGAAGTGAGTAGAAGAGGTAGAAGCAAATAAGCACGGATGAGAAGAAAAAATGAGCGACAATTTGAGAATGATATAACAGCAAAAGCCAAATCTGAATCGAAATTGCTTCAGGGCCACATCAAGACTACGACGGTAAATAAAAAGTAATGAGGGTAAAAAAGGAAACGGAAAGGTGATCTGTGAGGAGCTGAACAAATGCATTAGAGCGATGTTCTTATTGGAAACAGGGACAAAGCCAGAGCATAAAAAAAGGACACACCAACGATTAATGGACACCTTACCTTAAGGGGTAATGAACTTTTTCGTTGAGACTGGAATTTGTGATCTGTTTATTAGATATTTGAATATCCTTTTCCCTAATTTTCCTGTTATATCTAATGACCCAATTTCATAAGCAAATAATCCATGTCGAATTTGTTTTCCTTCGTAGCCTCTCCATGGGCTTTTTTTTCAGCCTTTGCTGGACGAAACGGATATTTCCTTGTCTTAATACCGGCATGTGTCTTTCTTACTTGCTACTGCTCTGCTGTCTCCTGGTGTAAAGAAAGGCTATGTTTTGCACTTTTGAAGGCCTCTGGGATTTCACCTGAATTTAAGTTCATTCTCCAAAGAGCACTGAATATTCTTGCTAATGGCACTTTGCATTTTCTTTATAAATAACACATTCCAGGAATCGGATCCAGGTGCTGCCTGCGTGGGATATGTTGTCTATTTCCTTTTCGAAATATAAAGTATTTGTGTTAATGTCCAATTTATGGGATGTCGAGTGGGGGAAAATTCACAATCAAAATACCTAGAATTCACAATCAACTCTCATGACGTCGATAGGATCACGAATATTGATTCATACTGTTCTTTCAGGATTTCACTCAATTCTTTTTCGTCATCTGTGTATAAATCTTCAATGAAAATATTATGCATTTATACCAGATTTTTTATTTATCTTTAGTTTCTTGTGAACCTTTTATATCTGGAATGCATGATTTAGTTTCTCTTCTATGTATGTGTTTCTTGGCATAGATTTTCTTTCGTTTGCTGCGATATTTGACAATTATTCAGCAACTCTTTTTCCTTCCGTAATCTTCTAAGCTCTAACACTAGTGTGATCTCTGTTGGGGCTTTCTAAATGGGGCTTATTTTCGTCAGACCTTGAATATTTCTTAATTCAGCTTTGTCGTGCATTGGTTTGGGTTTAGAGAGCTTAGGAGAGTTTCTCAAGGAATGTTTGACAGCGTATTGCTTCTGTTGTCCCAGTCAGTCCTCTGATTGTTGAAAATGAATTTGCCAAATATCCCTTCACTCTGAGTATTTCTTAGGTTATTTTCGCTTGTATTTGTGCTTGTTTGCACTTCCATGAGGATGTTCTCAGTTGTTTTGAACATTGTTATGTCCATGATAAGTTCTTTACTATTTGTAAATATTAAATATAGGGTATTTTCATTTCTAATTGGTTATCTCTTAGTTCCAAGCAAACTTTTCACGGTCTTGGGAGTTCTTTTGTTTGAACATGTTGAGATAGAGTACTTACTGGTACAGTGACCAATACAATGTCTATCATCTTCAATTTTTACATTTGAGAGATTGAAATTTCCGAGGAGGATAATATCTGATATGGAGTTTTAAGATTTACCAAGCACCTATCTACCTTCCTCAACATTTCGGTGAATTCCTCTGCTCTTGCTGATGAATTTTATTCTCTACTTTTATTCCAAGAACTTCCACCATATCATTATGTGACTTTAACAGTATATTGCAATTATTTGACTCTTTGACATATAAACCTCCTTGTAATTTATTTACTCTGTCACATCAATACTTATTATAATTTGGAATCCATATTTCACTAAGAAATCACCAGAGTTAATTCCCGTGAGGGATCCTAACTTACCACTTGTTTCTGTGCAGGACATTTACATGTGGAATTTCATTATTGCCTTCATTGTTATAATTTGTTTAAATGCAAAGATAAAGGCAGGTATTCCATTATTGTGAGCAAAGGTACTTTTAAAAGGCCTGTTGTACCTGGCAGTAAAAAGAGAAGACCAACGTAGGCGCAATCACTAGAGCAGTCAAGAGTTTGAGGAATTAAAATACACCAGATGTTTGCTATTGAATTCCATTAAATATTCCCACCATCATTCTCATTTTCAATTATACACAATATTTACAATAGTATTGACTGATACCATAAGATGAGTAGGTTTGACTAGAGAGCATAAGTATGAGTACTCATACTCTTTGACATATAAACACGAGCTTCAGCGCTCGTGTGTGTTAACCAGCTGAGAGCGTGTGAGAAACTGATGCTACAGCGATGACCCTAGAAGGTAGACTACCCTGGGGCTCCCACTTTACTTTGGCTGGCAAACTTCTAGTGCAACTAGTAGTTATCCGTATAGGAATGGGTTTTCACTAGCCCCAAGAATAAGCTACTGTGCTTCAAGCTGATTATTGATGGTACGCAGGACTGTAGTTACGTGTTATCTACGCTAAATATAATGACTTTCCTGGTATATGCCACATCTATTTGTGCTGTTTTTCACCGATAATTTTACTGGTGCATTTGATGTTCTTAAGATTTTTGGAGTGTCCAGTGTTGCTCCCAATTATGTTGCTATGTTTATTCTTATTCTGTCCAGTACAGAGTCATCTTTTTTTTGCAATATGGCTGATGTGGTTACTCTAGCTCTCCCCAGTATGCTGGTGTTTTAAATATTTTGAGGTGTAGTATTGTTTTTATTTTGGTATGTGTATTGCCTGTTTTGTTTTCTGCATTGATTTTTTACGCTGGCTGTATCGACTGTTTTTTTTTCCACGTTTTCTTGTAAATGTATTTTATTTTTTTACCGCTTCTCAATTTTTTTTGTCTTCATTGATTTAAATGCCTAAAACAGATTGTTGCTGGAAGCACAAAGAAGTTAATCTGACGTGAAATGGTGAACATTTAAGGTTACAACATTGTTTTTTCCCAAATGAATATTTACACTTTTCTAAGTTATAGAATACAGACAATTTTCCCAAAGCAGCACTTTCCTTACCTTAGTATACTTCTAACTTTTCTGGGATGTTGATGATAATATTTAAATCCATATTTATGACAACTTCTGTACCTTCTGATTTTCTCGTTGCTTTAAATAACTTTCCAGTTTTTCTATAATTTCCTCATTTTGCTATTTTTTCCGATATTTTATTCCGAGGTTTCATGACCTTCATTCAGTATAGTTTCCTTGCCTCTTGTCTATTCACAGTAGCACTGTATTCAAACCTTTCGCTGTCACTGGGTTTTTCGTTTGTGATATAAGCTTATTTCTCATTTGTGCTATTTTGAAACTCTCTTCCCATTCTGCATAGTATTGAGGCAGCTTTTCTAAGACTTTTTTTCCGTGGGGGAGGAATTACTTTTAGGAAATCAATTACTTATGTCAGTACTGGTTTATCTTCCATGCAAACCCACTTGCAATGAGACTCCCCAGCAGGACGTCAGCTCCCACCATTGCAAGCTCCATGTAACCTTTCTCTGCCTATTCCACAATTTTTTTTCTTTAGGGGTTTTGGAAAGCTCTTGGACAGCTCCAGGAATATGTTGTCAGGTTTTTCCTTATTATGATGTATTTTATCGGCCTCTCCTCTAAAACTTTTGTTTTCATCTTGGTACATGTTTTAGTTCAACCTGTCCAATCCCATCTCAAAAATATTTGAAAATGTTTTTAATTTAAAGTTTTTTCATCTTCTCCCGAAACATCGGTAGGGGTTCCAACAGAGCCCGTTCTATTTATTGGTGACCTACGTCACTCACCTACGTCACTCACCTACGTCAATCACCTACGTCAACCTCACTTCAAGATTACTGTGAACCTTTTGCCAATTCTCTGGACATTTTAAAAACTCTTAACTATGGTATGGTACTAATCAATACTTTCCGAACTACTCTCCATCGATTTTTCTTTTTTTTACGTTCTCTATAAATTTACTCGGAGCTTTCTCTTCAAAAAAAAAAAAAATCTTCCTTAGTTGTAGATGACTCTACTTCTGCCCCGTTCTCTCCGCAAATGGGATGTGATCGCAGGGTTCTGCTCTGCTCCCTGCGCCGTTTTATTGTATATTAATATTATCAATAGCACAGTACATCTAATACCATCCAGTCATATGCTGGAGACTCCTCTTTGCACTCTTTCAATCATGCACCTTCTGCAACTCTCACTTAGCAATCCTCAGTTACAGTACAAACGCATTATTTATTTGTCATTTTTTTTATCTAGAACTTCGATATTTTTGTCGAATTATATGACCTTACATCATATGGTTTGTTGTAGACACCAATCATTTCTCAGTTATTCTCATTCATCCTTGTCGAGTGCACTGTTCTCATGTATGGGGAAGCCCGCCCCTACCAACGAAGCTTCGAATGCTACAACAAGTAGTGTATGTGTCCAAGTAATTGAAGATCGAACCTTCAAATCCTCTTGAGCTGAATGACCCAAGAGATTAGTGCTTCGCAAAACGCTACTCATTTGGAAGTTAAATCGTTCAATTACTGCACCTGAACACAATTCGCACATACATGGGTGCCTGAACACCCATGTTAATAATTAAATAATGAACTAGTAATAATTATAATTATAAAACATTCAATGGAAGTAATAGCATAAACGATAACACTAAACAATGGTTATGACAATACCAACAGTAATAATAATAATGCCAACAGTAACCAACAGTACCAACAGTAATACCAACAGATACAACAGCTACAAGAAAGTAATAACAGTGAAAACACTGACATGGCAGTACCAACAATAATAATAAGTTACAATAGTAAAATGATAGTAATAAGAGAAATATTAACACCATGAGAGTACCAACAATAATTATGACAGTACCAAATGAAACGATAAGAGTACAGACATAGAATTTCAAACAATAATAACAGTACCAGTAACAGTACCAACAGTAACATCACATTACCAAATATATTAATTACGATGAAAACAATAATAATTAGAGCCAAAAAAATTAATTGTACATTAAGATTGGGAAAGTAATTACACAAGAAATAACAACAAGCAGAAAGTGACGCGACAACAAGCCGGAAGTGAGGCACCAACAAGGTGGAAGTGAGGCACCAACAAGGTGGAAGTGAGGCACCAACGAGGCGGAAGTGAAGCACCAACAAGGTGGAAGTGAAGCACCAACAAGGTGGAAGTGATGCACCAACAAGGTGGAAGTGATGCACCAACAAGGTGGAAGTGAGGCACCAACAAGGTGGAAGTGATGCACCAACAAGGTGGAAGTGATGCACCAACAAGGTGGAAGTGATGCACCAACAAGGTGGAAGTGATGCACCAACAAGGTGGAAGTGATGCACCAACAAGGTGGAAGTGATGCACCAACAAGGTGGAAGTGAAGCACCAACAAGGTGGAAGTGAAGCACCAACAAGGTGGAAGTGATGCACCAACAAGGTGGAAGTGAAGCACCAACAAGGTGGAAGTGATGCACCAACAAGGTGGAAGTGATGCACCAACAAGGTGGAAGTGATGCACCAACAAGGTGGAAGTGATGCACCAACGAGGCGGAAGTGAGGCACCAACGGGACTCTTAAAAGCTACGTATCAAACTTTTCGAAGATATCTGAGTGGTTCCAGGATGCTGGGAATGCGTCTTAGCAACATTTGTCATAGCACACCTGCACGTGCCAACTGTTCCTAAGATCTTGTCCTAGTTACCGTACACCAACATTGAAAATTTGAAGCCGATCGGATGAGGCATCTTCGTGTTATTGACGAAAAATGTGCAAAATGAAGGAGAGAAAAAATAATCTTGCAACCACTTCAAGGTCCCCTTTCAAGTATGCCTAATTAATGCTTATCCTAATCACAGGGGAGCGCTACACCCGTAGGATTATACAGCGCATGTGGGGGGGAGATGGAAGGTATTCAGGCTCAATTCAGGGAACTAGAGCACAGATCCATCTCCCTAGATCAAGAGCCCCTCACCAGCGTCAAGGAACCTCCCTTGAGGGAAATAATTAATGAAGACGAAAATAAAAGTTTTACACACACACACACACACACACACTGTACACACCTCCGAGGGATGAAAAATTCAGTATATATATATATATATGTCGTGCCTAATAGGTAAAATTGGTTAATTAGCAATAACTCATTTAAAATTAAGTCCTTCCAAAAATTCTCTTATACATACGTTTAAAGATATTTTTTTTCATTTATGTTAATGTAAAAAAGTATAATTTTGTACCAAGAGAAACGTTTACAATAATTTAATAATAAACAAATACAATGAAATATTTTTTTTTTCGTTAGGTTCAGAATGATTTTTGCGAAATTATTGCATACACAAATTTTCGCTTGTCTTATTCGGCAAGAAGAGCGTTGCTATTTAAGCCAAACTCGCAAGTTTTACCTAATCGTCACGACATATATCGTGCCGAATATGTAAAACTTGCGATTTTGGTATAAACAGTAATGCTCTTCTTGCCGAATAAGGCAAGCGAAAATTTGTTTATGCAATAATCTCGCAAAAAATCATTCTAAACCTAACGAAAAAATATAGTTCATTGTGTTTGATTAAGTTATTGTAAACTTATCTAAAATATATTTAGTTGGATTAGGCTAAATTAAATTGCGCTTCTTATAATAACGTTAGGTAAGTTTTCTAAGGTTCTTTTGGTACAAAATTAATTTTTGCATTAACATAAATTAAAAAAGAATATATTTAAACGTATAAGAGAAAATTTTAAAAAGGACTTAATTTTAAATGAGTTCTTGCCAACTGACCGGGAACAATGGGCTAGTAACCCCTTTTCCCGTAGAGCTTACTAAAAATAAAAAGAAGAAAACCGTCAAAGTGGGATGTTTGAATGTGCGTGGATGTTGTGCGAATAAGAAAGAGATGATTGTAGATGTTATGAATGAAAAGAAGCTGGATGTCCTGGCTTTAAGTGAAACAAAGCTGAAGGGGGTAGGAGAGTTTCAGAGGGGAGAAATAAATGGGATTAAGTCAGGGGTTTCAAATAGAGTTAGAGCTAAAGAAGGAGTGGCAATAATGTTGAATAATCAGTTATGGCAGGAAAAGAGGGAATATAAATGTATCAATTCAAGGATTATGTGAAGTAAAATAAGGGTTGGATGTAAAAAGTGGGTTATAGTAAGTGTTTATGCACCTGGAGAAGAGATAAGTGTAGAGAGAGAGAGAGATTTTGGGAAATGTTGAGTGAGTGCGTGGAGAGTTTTGAACCAAGTGAGAGAGTAATTGTGGTTGGGGATCTCAATGCTAAAGTGGGTAAAAATGTTGTGGAGGAAGTAGTAGGTAAATTTGGGGTGCCTGTTGTAAATGAAAATGGTAAGCCTTTAATTGAGCTATGTGTAGAAAGAGGTTTGGTAATAAGTAATACATATTTTATGAAAAAGAGGATAAGTATACAAGGTTGATGGGTAGGCTTCAGGATGTACATGTTTATAGAGGGGCAACGGATATATCGGATCATTATTTAGTTGTAGCTACAGTTAGAGTAAGAGGTAGATGGGACAAAAGGCAACAGCAAGTAAGAGAGAGGTGAAAGTGTATAAATTAAGGGAGGAGGAAGTTAGGGTGAGATATAAGCAACTATTGGCAGAAAGGTGGGCTAGTGCAAGTATGGGTAGTTTTAAAAATGCAGTATTAGAATGTCGGGCAGACGTTTGTGGCTATAGGAGGGTGGATGCAGGGGAAAAGGAGAGTGATTGGTGGAATGATGAAGTAAAGGGCGTGATAAAAGAGAAAAGGGTAGCTTATGAAAGGTTTTAACAAAGCAGAAGTGTTATAAGAAGAGCAGAGTATATGGAGAGTAAAAGAAAGGTGAAGAGAGTGGTGAGAGTGTAAAAGGAGAGCAGATGATAAAGTGGGAGAGGCACTGTCAAAAAATTTTGCTGAAAATAAGAAAAAAAATTGGAGTGAGATAAACAAGTTAAGAAAGCCTAGGGAACAAATGGATTTGTCAGTTAAAAACCGAATAGAAGAGTTAGTAGATGGGGAACTGGAGGTATTGAGTAGATGGTGGGGATATTTTGAGAAACTTTTAAATGTCGATAAAGAAAGGGAGGCGGTAATTTCATGCACTGGCCAGGGAGGTACAACATCTGGTGACTCACTGGCCTAGATGGCAAAGCTCTCGCTTCGCACGCGGAGGGCCCGGGTTCGATTCCCGGCGGGGTGGAAAACATTTCGACGCGTTTCCTTACACCTGTTGTCCTGTTCACCTAGCAGCAAATAGGTACCTGGGTGTTAGTCGACTGGTGTGGGTCGCATCCTGGGGGACAAGATTGAGGATCCCAATGTAAATAAGACAGTCCTCGGTGACGCACTGCCTTTCTTGGGTTATCCTGGGTGGCTAACACTCAGGGGTTAAAAATCCGAACGAAATTTTATCTTATCTTTTAGGAGAGAAGATAAGCAGGATGTGAGTTTGGGGGAGGTGAGGTGCGTGAGGCATTACGTAGAATGAAAGGTGGTAAAGCAGCTGGAACTGACGGAATCATGAACCTTGCAACAAGGTACGCAATGCTTCACCGACCGTACCACACTGGTCCAATACCTTGGCGCCCAGCTCTTGCTAGACGTTGATCCAAGGCAGCCAGCTTTCAGGCAGGTGGCTTACAACTTTTCATCTCATCCCCTGCATGCATCGACACAACTAGAGATTTTTACAATGCTAGGAATTCGCAAGAACAGGCGAAATATTCACAAACTGTAAGCCACCTGCCTGAAAACTGGCTGCCTTGGATCAACGTCTAGCATGAGCTGGGCGCCAAGGTATTGGACCAGTGTGGTACGGTCTTAAAGCACTGCGTACCTTGTTGCAAGGTTCATAGGTTCGAGTCTCCTTCGGCCAGAGATCAGTGTTTGTGAATATTTCGCCTGTTCTTGCGAATTCCTAGCATATATTTAAATATTTTAATTTTAATTTTAATCCCTATTTTAGGGATCAAGGTATTTTTGACAGGTATTTTACTAGTAAAATACGACTTTAATAACTTTCGTGCAGTTGATAAGCTTCAAACCTAACCAAGAAGACAACTAAGAGGCCTACACCAATTTTATCTCAATAAATGTCTAAGTATTCCCACCCTCAACGTGGTTAATGGCTGTTTCAACCTTCAGTGACGTGGCGATATTTATGTTTAGAGATGAAGTCTTACGTTCAGTGATGTTGCAAGTCTTACGTTCAGTGATGTTGCAAGTCTGACGTTCAGTGATGTTGCAAGTCTGACGTTCAGTGATGTTGCAAGTCTGACGTTCAGTGATGTTGCAAGTCTGACGTTCAGTGATGTTGCAAGTCTGACGTTCAGTGATGTTGCAAGTCTGACGTTCAGTGATGTTGCAAGTCTGACGTTCAGTGATGTTGCAAGTCTGACGTTCAGTGATGTTGCAAGTCTGACGTTCAGTGATGTTGCAAGTCTGACGTTCAGTGATGTTGCAAGTCTGACGTTCAGTGACGAAGTCTTACTTTCAGTGAGGAGATATACATGCTGATAATGGGAAGCCTCCTTAGTAAATCACAGTTGACCTTAACGTTTCTGAAGCTATGACGAGGAGCAACATCTGTCTGCCAACGTGTCTGCTAGCCTGTCTGCCAGCAAGTTTACCAGCATATTTGCCTGTGTCTGCCAGCATGTCTGCCAGTTCGCCCCCCCCTAATTCGATCGACTGGTTGACTAATTGGGTTTAAAGCATATCGACTAATAGGTTCATTAAGGCTGCAGGTCCCATGTCCATAACCAGCTTAAGAATATTTTAATCCCTAAAATAAATACAAAATAAACTCTCAACCTCTATACTGACACACACACACACACACACACACACACACACAAATTGATGTAAATACCGTGTGTCAATCGCCTGGTTAAGGTCAAGAAAATTATTTTGACAGCGAATAAAACAGCGAGTGCATCTTCATCTCTATAAGGTCACATATAGATGACATTCTATAATAAAAAATAGATATACCTTAAAATGAATTTTATTAAAACCTAATCACAGGAAATTTTCACTCTCTGGTAATTCCAGTTCTTAGAAATCTCAACCTTTAAATGTTTTCCTTTACAATAGATGCACAAAGCAGTATATTGCTTTTACTGCTGCTTGTGTACCATTTCCTATACCAGAGGTGGCTCCGAATCCTGAGTTCGTATCTTCTCGGAATTACCTAGTAATCTAGGCCCTTCAATAACCCCAAGAGGAGAAGATTAGGGGAAAACACATCTGGGGGAACAGGGTAGCTATAAAATAATACTGAAACGAGATAATTTTCTTCCCAAACTGTTGTTTTAGAGACAGCATGAGATAGCTGGCAGTATAGCAAGTTTCGCCATCTTCTACGAACCATGTGTTTTCAAGCATGAGGTTTCTACGCTGCCATTCAAGAATGAAAAAAGTTTAGCAGCATTTCCAAGCAGCGTTCAGAGTTAAGCATTAACATTATTCTTCTTGAAGACTACTATCAAATGTAGCAACTTTCTCAAAATGCAGCTCTCTGGTGTAAGCTTTCGCTATTTTCCTCAGTCAATTTCTGTTTGTCACGACACTAGCCAAGCTTGTGTATGCAAATTGTAGCAGAGTTAATGGTCTTCAAGCAGAGACTCGAGTACATTAAAACACAGATACCAAATGGTTATAATCATAACCAAGATTTTTAAAGAGGTGGACCGGTAAGCCAGCGGAAGTCCTCGATCAGAAGACCTAAAGACCCGAGTCAGGTAACATTTGTCCTATTTCCTGACAAACATTATACATTACAAATGATAAGTTGTGCCACACGTTAGACGCAACTCTCAACTTGTGCAACATACCCTTGGGTTGCAGAAGTGTTATTCATTTGCTAAAGGAAGCTAACTGATGTTTTTTACCCGGGATAAGTCATAGGGAGGCGTGAATGTTGAGTGGTGGGGAGGAGTGTATGTTGAGTGGTGGGGAGGAGTGTATGTTGAGTGGTGGGGAGGAGTGTATGTTGAGTGGTGGGGAGGAGTGTATGTTGAGTGGTGGGGAGGAGTGTATGTTGAGTGGTGGGGAGGAGTGTATGTTGAGTGGTGGGGAGGAGTGTATGTTGAGTGGTGGGGAGGAGTGTATGTTGAGTGGTGGGGAGGAGTGTATGTTGAGTGGTGGGGAGGAGTGTATGTTGAATGGTGGGGAGGAGTGTATGTTGAGTGGTGGGGAAGAGTGTATGTTGAGAGGTGGGGAGGAGTGTATGCTGAGTGGTGGGGAGGAGTGTATGTTGAGTGGTGGGGAGGAGTGTATGTTAAGTGGTGGGGAAACGTGAATGTTGAGTGATGGGAAGGAGTGTATGTTGAGTGGTGGGGAGAAGTGTATGTTGAGAGGTGGGGAGGAGTGTATGCTGAGTGGTGGGGAGGAGTGTATGTTGAGTGGTGGGGAGTGTATGTTGAGTGGTGGGGAGGAGTGTATGTTGAGTGGTGGGGAGGAGTGTATGTTGAGTGGTGGGGAGGAGTGTATGTTGAGTGGTGGGGAGGAGTGTATGTTGAGTGGTGGGGAGGAGTGTATGTTGAGTGGTGGGGAGGAGATACAACTCCACTACGGAGACAGTACATGCTTTTATTTTAATACTGTCACGAACCATCTCAAGCTTTCCTTTGTTACCTTGGTGAAATTACATCCGGTCATTGTTTTATGGGTTTTATAAAATTCGTTCACATATAAAACAGAGCGATGCTCCCGATAGCAACCAATCACCAGCAAAAATTACAGTAGAGTTATTAAGTGGTCAGTAAAGTGGGTTGTTATCACCATTACACTCAGCATCTCTGAGGTATGGCCACTGCTACACACTATCTACACCTGTACCACACAGTGACGTTGCTGGAGACTTGTTGACAAATGGTATGTTTTCCCGGAAAGTTCCGCATCTTGCGCACATTGCCTGCAGGAGGGAATGTAAGTTTATATATCACTGTCTACTTCCTACAGACGGCGTCTTCCTCCCACACCCACACAATCAGCACTCACGTCCTGATTGGCCACTAGGACAAGAGACTGAGGCTCTAGATATAACAAATGCAGCAATAAAAAGGCGTCAGCTATGGTCTCAGGGACTTACATCTCAAACTCCAGCACAAGAGAACTTGTCCTCTTACTCTATTTTATTTCTTTTTAAAAATGTTCTTATGATATATCTCCATTATTAATTTTTCCTCGTCTTCCTCATCTCTATTTTGGTGTGGACTCACGCCAGCAGCTCAGAGTATGGATGATTACTATGCTGGGAATATAACCCAGGGACGAGGAGAGGGGTAACGGGAGTAGGAAGCCACTTGCTGTGAGAGCAAGCTGGCTCATCCAGCCTCACCTCCACTCCCCCAACCCTAGTCTTTATGCTGGACCTGTATCACTCCAATCATACTTCACTCCGGTTAATTACTCCGCCAGGGTCTATTATCCAGCACCAGCAAACGCACCAGCTTTTACTGTATTGTAATAATCTGAGATGCTTCTCAGTTCATCTGAACTAAATTCTCTGGTAATGAAGATGTAACGCACTTCGACAAAACATTAAAGAATATCTTAGGTTCTATGCCAGAGTTTACTTTTGTGTTTCCCTTTTGATTTTCTACCACAAGCCAAGCTTTAACACCATTGACGAATGGCACAACAAAAATTGTTATCATAGCGAAGAGCTAAACTTATAGGGGTCATATCGTGCCTTGGGAATGGGAGGCAATCAAGTTCAATTCAAGCATAAGGAGAGATTCAATTCTTTTCATGAAGAACCCCCTCACTGGCATCAACAACCCCTCACTGGCATCAACAACCCCTCACTGGCATCAACAACCCCTCACTGGCATCACCAACCCCTCACTGGCATCAACAACCCATCACTGGCATCACCAACCCCTCACTGGCATCAACAACCCCTCACTGGCATTAAAGCACAGCCCTTTCGAGTTTAGATCTAGCCGCCGACCTAGTACACTGCGCATTACATATTCATCCAGTGGACCTAATAGTTACTAACTAGGCCTCAAAAGAGTTAACAAGAATATACCTTGATATATATTTACAAATGGAGGAGAAATATGAGAATATAAAAGAGAATTGGGATAGGAACTGTGTCATGAGGATCTTTGCACAGTGGCAGCATCTGATTTTGTACCCTGTTGTCTATTGCTCTTTGGGTCAGATTTCTTACAAAAGTCACAGTTCCGTGGCTGGAACAATTCACCAAAAATCCTCACTTAGGCAAGAAACCTTATAACGGCGTTGCGGTGTGAAATAATAATGGCCCAGAACGGACAGAAACGTCATTATTGGTTTCTTCTCCTAAATGCCGGATTTTGGGCGAAAAATTCCCTATGTAGCATTATTTTATGCTAATGCAAGCTGATCATCCTGGTCGAAGGCTTTTGCCAAGTGCGGGTATATTATGTGGGCGTGTTAGTGTTGCAGCGGGTGTTAGTGTTGCAGCGTGTGTTAGTGTTGCAGCGTGTGTTAGTGTTGCAGCGTGTGTTAGTGTTGAAGCGTGTGTTAGTGTTGAAGCGTGTGTTAGTGTTGAAGCGTGTGTTAGTGTTGAAGCGTGTGTTAGTGTTGAAGCGTGTGTTAATGTTGCAGCGTGTGTTAGTGTTGAAGCGTGTGTTAGTGTTGAAGCGTGTGTTAGTGTTGCAGCGGGTGTTAGTGCTGAAGCGGGTGTTAGTGCTGAAGCGGGTGTTAGTGCTGAAGCGGGTGTTAGTGCTGAAGCGGGTGTTAGTGCTGAAGCGGGTGTTAGTGCTGAAGCGGGTGTTAGTGTTGCAGCGGGTGTTAGTGTTGCAGCGTGTGTTAGTGTTGCAGCGTGTGTTAGTGTTGCAGCGTGTGTTAGTGTTGCAGCGGGTGTTAGTGTTGAAGCGTGTGTTAGTGTTGCAGCGGGTGTTAGTGTTGCAGCGTGTGTTAGTGTTGAAGCGTGTGTTAGTGTTGCAGTGGGTGTGTTAGTGTTGAAGCGTGTGTTAGTGTTGCAGTGGGTGTGTTAGTGTTGAAGCGGGTGTGTTAGTGTTGCAGCGGGTGTGTTAGTGTTGCAGCGTGTGTTAGTGTTGAAGCGTGTGTTAGTGTTGAAGCGTGTGTTAATGTTGAAGCGGGTGTTAGTGTTGAAGCGGGTGTGTTAGTTTTGCAGCGGGTGCTAGTGTTGCAGCGCTTGTTAGTGTTGCAGCGTGTGCAAAACTATGTTGCAGTGAAGGCTGAATTTTACTTGATCTTCACAACTGAATCTTCTTGGCGCTCTGATGTGAAGTGATAAGACACGCGCGTGTGTGTGTGTGTGTGTGTGTGTTACCATTTTGTCCTAGGCACATGTCGATTGGACACTAGGCCTGTTGTATGTGTGTGTGTATGTATGTGTGTATATACGTGTGTGTGTGTGAGAGAGAGAGAGAGAGCGAGAGAGCGAGAGAGAGAGGAGAGAGAGAGAGAGAGAGAGAGAGAGAGAGAGAGAGAGAGAGAGAGAGAGAGAGAGAGAGAGAGAGAGAGAGGGAGAGAGCCTACTACTGAGGAGGCCTGGTTAGGTTATATAGGAATATACTGGTGGTGCGCGGCGACGGTGGTCGCCTTTGTGCGTCAGTAGCCGTGGTGGTGCTCGACGGTGGTGCCTTTTGTCTTGTTGGAGTGCACCAGAGGGTCATCTACTCAAGGACCCACTTGTGCTGCACTCACGGGAGCTCGTCAGGTGCTTGTAGAGTAGCCGTTGTCTCTTAAGTCGCAGGTGCCTCGAGGCCTGGTGGCTAAAGCTCTCTCTTCGCACTGCAAGGGTCCGGCTTCGATTCCCGGCGAGGGTAGAAACATTGGGCGTGTTTTTTTACACCGGTCGTCTATGTTCTTCATCAGTAAAATGGGTACTTGGGTATTAGTAGACTGGTGTGGGTCGCATCCTGGGACAAAACTGACATAATTTGCCCGAAATGCTCTGCATAACAAGCGGCTTTCTATGTAGTAGTATGTCATTGATGTCAGTTAGGCCTTTGTACATGCACTTGTACAAATAAAGATATTATATTATATTATCATAAGCGAGTGCTCCAGCTGGCAAGACTCGTCTTTGTTCTCTGGCCTCACCATACATCAACTTCCTACCATTACCATTTCCTTCTCCTGGTAGGAAACGTTCTCACCTCACACTTGGTTCAGTTCCCCGGCGGGTGGAAACATCGGGAGTGTTTCCTTACTTACACCTGTCCCTATTCACCTAGAAAGTAGGTACCTGGGTGTTAGCCGACTGGTGTGGGTGGCATCATGGGGGACAAGATTGAAGGACCCCAATGGAAATAAGACAGACAGTTCTCGATGACGGACTGACTTTTCTTGGTGGCTAACCCTACGTGTTAAAAATCCGAATAAAAATCTTAGCTTACCTTGTCTTATCTTACGATGACTTATTACAGGGTAGCTTCTGAGCCTCCTCGCATGCTCAGTGTACATAACTTATTAACAGCGGATTTACGACGGAATGACTTTAAATTAAAAGCTAAACCCATGTAGGTTATTATACATAAAGTATGTTGGAGGCTCGATCCTCCGTCCGCTAAGATGGCAGCCCATTCTCGCACCAAGAAAGTTAAGGGTTCAAATGTGAGCGTTTCATATTTCCTCACTCACCTCGTTACCAAAAAATTGAAGCTCAGTAGAATGTAAAAAAAAAAGTAATTGACGTTATAAAATGAGAATGGGTTGAACCGTGACACATAACCTACTTAGTTTTTTTTTACTTCGTTGAATTTACAGGCTAAGAGCTGTTATCTGGGCTGGTTTCAAAGACCAGCCCTCTCTAAGACCACTAGTGGTTTACAGCCTTTTTTCAAAGATGACATCCTCAAGCCACTTCTTATTCTGTGGCAATCCCAGCCAATTTTCTATTAGAATCGCTTCCCAATAGTACTCAGTCTTAATAATAATAATAATAATAATAAAAACATAGAAGAGCATAAAATACACGTACGAAATATACAAGTCTGTCAGTGTAAGTAATACATAAGTATTACAGATCTCAATAAAATATAACAGAACAATCAGCAACTATATTGTCTTTTGTAGGTTATCTTTTTTAGTGAGTATTTGTCTGGACAACTAAGTTGCTGCTCCACAGTACACTGCTCCAGTTACTGCTGCATACCGCAATGTAGAACTTCCTCAGGTAACATGTGCAACAAACATATGACTAGACTGAGGGCGAGGTGATGAACCAGTCAGACCAGATCTCATTATCAGATGCTGAGGAACTTAAGTAGAAACCCATACTAGGAGCCTGGAATCTACCTGAAGGGTGTTCCAGGGATCAACCCCCCCGCGGACCGCTCCATGACCAAACCTCCAGGTGGATCAGGGCCCGATCATCCACTCCATTACTGCCGGCCGCAAGCAATCCAACGTATGAATCACAACCCCGCTGGTCAGGTACTGACTTTGGGAATTTATCCTGGAGTCTACCTGGAGAGAATTCCAGGGGTCAACGCCCCTGCGGCCCGGTCTGTGACCAGGCCTCCTGTTGGACCAGAGCCTAATCAACCAGGCTGTTACTGCTGGCCGCACGCAGTCCAACGTACGAACCACAGCCTGACTGGTCAGGTACCGACTTTAGGTGCCTGTCCAGTGCCTGCTTGAAGACAGCCAGGGGTTTGTTGGTAATCCCCCTGATGTATGCTGGGAGGCAGTTGAACAATCTTGGGCCCCTGACACTTATTGTGTTGTCCCTCAACGTGCTAGTGGCACCCTTGCTCTTCATTGGGGGGATGTTACATCGCCTGCCGAGTCTTTTGCTTTCGTAGGGAGTGATTTTTGTGTGCAAGTTTGGTACTAAGCCCTCGAGAATTTTCCATGTGTATATAATAATGTATCTCTCCCGCCTGCGTTCTAGAGAGTACAGGTTTAGGAACTTCAAGCGTTCCCAGTAGTTGAGGTGGTTTATCGCACTTATGCGTGCGGTGAAGGTTCTCTGCACATTTTCAAGGTCAGCAATTTCACCCGCCTTGAAAGTTGCAGTTAGTGTGCAGCAATATTCCAGCCTAGATAGAACAAGCGATCTGTAAAGTGTCAACATGGGCTTGGCATCCCTGGTTTTGAAGGTTCTCATTATCCATCCTGTCATTTTTCGAGCAGATGCAATTGCTACTTTGTTATGGTCCTTGAAGGTGAGATCCTCTGACATGATCACTCCCAGGTCTTTGACATTAGTTTTTCGCTCTATTGTGTGGTTGGAATTAGTTTTGTACTCCGATGAGATTTTAATTTCTTCACGTTTTCCGTATCTGAGTAATTGAAATGTCTCATCACTGAACTTCATATTGTTTTCTGCAGCCCATTTAAAGATTTGGTTTATGTCTGCTTGGAGTCTTGCAGTGTCTTCAACGGTGGACACTGTCATACAGATTCGGGTGTCATCTGCAAAGGAAGACACAGCACTGTGGCTTATATCCCTGTCAATGTCTGATATGAGGATGAGGAATAGAATGGTAGCGAGTACTGTGCCTTGTGGAACAGAGCTTTTCACAGTAGCTGCCTCAGACTTTACTCTGTTGACTACTACTCTTTGTGTTCTACATGTTAGGAAATTATAGATCCATCTACCAACTTTTCCTGTTATTCCTTTTATCACGCATTTTGTGTGCTATTACACCATGGTCACACTTGTCAAAGGCTTTTGCAAAATTAGTCTATATAACATCTGCATTCTGTTTATCTTCTAGAGCATCCAGGACCTTGTCGTAGTGGTCCAGTAGTTGGGACAGACAGGAGCGGCCTGCTCTAAACCCATGCTGTCCTGGGTTGTGCAATTGATGGGTATCAAGATGGGTGGCGATCTTGCTTCTTAGAACCCTTTCAAAGATTTTTATGATATGGGACGTTAGCGCAATTGATCTGTAATTCTTTGCTATTGCTTTACTGCCCCCTTTGTGGAGCGGGGCTATGTCTGTTGTTTTTAGTAGCTGCGGGACGATCCCAGTGTCCATGCTCCCTCTCCATAGGATGTTAAAAGCATGTGATAGGGGCTTCTTGTAGTTCTTGATGAACACGGAGTTCCATGAGTCTGGGCCTGGAGCGGAGTGCATGGGCATGTCGTTTATTGCCTTTTCGAAGTCATTTGGCGTCGTGGTGATGTCAGAAAGGCATGCGTCTGTCAAGTTCTGTGGCACTCTCATAAAAAATTCATTTAGGTTTTCGATTTTCAGTCTGGTTAGTGGCTCGCTAAAAATTGAGTCATACTGGGACTTAATTAAGTAACTCACTCATTTCCTTACCTTTTGAAGACAGCTAGGGGTCTATGTATGATGAGAGGCTGCTCAACAGTCTTGAGCCCCTGACACTTTTTGTTTTCTCTTGTTATACTTCCGGCACCCCTGCTTTTCATAGGGGGTATGTTGCACCGTCTGCCGAGTCTTTTGTTTTCGTAGGGAGTGATTACTGTGTGCAGATTTGAGGCCAGTCCCTCTAGGATTTTCCGGGTATAAATGGTGATTATCTTTCTCGCCTGCATTCCAGGGACTACATGTCGAGGGACCCCACTATATGGAGAGGTTGAATGAACTAGCTAAACCTAACGACCCAGGAAGAAGGAAAGATAAGGGAAGGGGACCTAATTACGATATACAAAATCCTCATGGGAATAGATTGAGCAGACAGGAGACAGACTGAATTAAGAGGATGAGGATCAAGGGGGCAGAGGAATCTGAAAGTATATAAGGGCCAGGGGATGCAAGAAGTATTTATTTGGTCTCACGGTGATTGAAAATTGGAATGACTTGGATACCTGAAGAATGTTTCCAGGGGTCAAAGCCCTGGTCCTAGACCAAACCTCCAGGTTGATCAAGACCTGATCTACCAGGCTGTTATATTGGCTGGATGCAGTTCACTGTACGAACCACGGCCCGGCTAGTTAGGAACTAACTGGAGGAACTTATCAAGTTCCATCTGGAAAATAGCCAAAGGTTTGTTGGCAATTTTCCATATGCAATAAGGAAGGGCGTTGAAGAGTCGGGGATAAGGCGGTGGTGGAATTAATCTCAATACACAGCTTCAAGAGAAGATATGATAAGGCCGAAAAAGTCTGAAATCAATGAAGCCGATTAAAGTATCTAAGAGTCGAAACCAGGAGCTGGGCTTCGATATACATATACGGAAACACACACACACACACACACGCACGCGCGCGCACACACACACGCACGCACGCACGCACGCACGTACGCACGCACGCATGCACAGCCCCCGGTGGCCTAGTGGGTAAAGCGCTTGTTTCACGCACGGAGGGGCCGGGTTCAATTCCCGGTGGGGCAGAAACATTTCGAAGTGTTTCCTTACATACACATACACACACACATATATACAACAGGCCTAGTGTCCAATTGACATGTGCCTAGGACAAAATGGTAACTAACACACACACGAGTACACACACACACGAGTACACACACACACACACACACACACACACACACACGAGTACACACACACACACACACACACACAGGTGGGAATGATGAACTAAAATAGCAACACTCTGGAAGTTGAAAGACGAAGAGTGAAATCAATTTTATGTCCAGTTCCACTCACCAGTGATTTCACAATGATTGCCACCACTCCCACTCACCACCACCATACTCCCACTCGCCACCACCGCTACACTCCCACTCACCACCACCGCTACACTCCCACTCACCACCACCGCTACACTCCCACTCACCACCACCGCTACACTCCCACTCACCACCACCGCTACACTCCCACTCACCACCACCGCTACACTCCCACTCACCACCACCGCTACACTCCCACTCACCACCACCGCTACGCTCCCACTCACCACCACCACTACACTCCCACTCACCACCACCACTACACTCCCACTCACCACCACCACTACACTCCCACTCACCACCACCACATTTCCGCTCACCCCACCACCACCACTCCCACTCACCACTACTCCCACTCACCAGCACCACCACTACTCCCACTCACCACCACCCTACCCACTCCCACCACCACCATCCACTCACCACTCACCACTCCCACTCACCAGCACCACTCCCACTCACCAGCACCACTCCCACTCACCAGCACCACTCCCACTCACCACGACCACCACCACTCCTGGTCTCCACCTCTGGTCTCGTTCCAAATCACTACTCCCAGTTTCATTTTGAAGACTCGTAAACTTGTTCCCGCAATATTTCTGGCATTTGCTGGAAGCAGGTTGAACAGTCACGACACTCAGTGTTGATACAGTGTTCTCTTACTGTGCCACTAGCGCCCCTGCTTTTCACTCCATATATTTTACTCGATGATGACAGGTGGCTGATCAAATACGTAGTCAGCACCACTGAATCTGCAGATATTGTTTACATTTTCTTCGAGTGCTGTAAATAAATCTTTATATGCGTTGTGTTCCTTAATTGAGGTTCTGTGTAACTAATTTATGACGTCAAGCAACGCTGGTTTTCATTGTATCCTCTTCCTGAAAATTGAAGTCTGTGTGACCTAGTGTTTTAGTTAGCTCAGACTTGAGCTGTGAATTCATCGGTTTAGTATTAGTTTTGATTTAGTAAGGAAGACGTAAAGTTTTAGCTAAGGATTTCTCCCCTTGGCATTCCTCTCTCTCTCTCTCTCTCTCTCTCTCTCTCTCTCTCTCTCTCTCTCTCTCTCTCTCTCCTTAGCAATGTCAATTATCCTTTGAAAATGAATTAATTCTTCGACAGAATTTACAGGATGCTGCATTAACGATACCTCGGAGCCTATTGTACTTTGAAAAGTCGGAAGCTTTTGTTTGGGGACTGAAGCTGATAAATGTTTTGAGTGTGAGACGTTTCTTTCCTCACGAATTATTGAATACGCTTCTTTCCCTGTGGTGAAAAACTGGAGCAACTCTTTGCCATTCCATGGTGGCATATTCTTTGGTTGATATGTTAAGGAAGGTGATGTCGCCTGCGCTGAGATACGGATTGTGTCAGTTTTCAACATACTTCACAATGTGATGGATATTGGCTTCCATCTGATGTCTGAGCCTCTGTTAGTTGGTGGTGCAGCCTCAGTTCAGTCAGCTTGTGTGATGTTTAGTAGTCCTTTCAATGTTCTTCGAATAAAAACTACCTCGTGATAGGGAAGCTTCCAATCAGCAATATAGTCTTTTCGTTTTCTTTGGCCAATGATCCCTAAAGCTTATTTATGAGATCTGTTTATTATCTGTTCGAAAGACATGTCGATACCAACTGCATTAAACTTTCCACTTCTTCAAGAAACAAAAAATGGCCTTTTGAACTTATCATGAATCTCAGGATGTCGTCTCTGAAGACATAGAATTTGGTCTAGTAAAAAATGAACCCCATCTTAAGTAGTTAAACCCATCGAATATATAAAACACAGAAAGAACCTCCTTTTCCGTGTGCAGGTAGAGGTTCCAGCTCCCGTCCCCGTCAGCTCCAACGTAACACTAGATGTTAGAATCCTTCCTGATGCTCGCACTCCTCAACGCTCAACATTTTTCTGAGTGAACTCGTCTAATGATTTGACTATCTTCTGATGGCGTAATCAGATCTTGAAAGAGGAGATGTGTATCTCCTATTTTCCTCTTTTGTATGACATTAACTAAATCGCTTAGTTGCGTTGTCAATTCAGCCTCGGCTTTCAAGGTGCCTAGAAATGATCTTCACTTCAGTCTCTACAGAGTCCGCCAGCATCAACAATCCTTTCATTTTATTCTATACATATTTTTTTTTTAATTTACAATATGTATACTTCTTCAGAGGTTACAATAAATTTGGTTCATTATCTATCACAACGTCAGCTCCCTTCCATGGCAACATCAGCTCCCTCCCATGGCAACATCAGCTCCCTCCCAGGGTAGCATCAGCTCCCTTCCTCCCATGGTCAGCAGCATATAGCTTCGCCAGTGCTCAGATGATCCACATCACCTGGGTTGTTAATGTATTATTGATCCCAGGATAACAGTGAGATGAATGAGGTATCCTTCAAGGAGCCATCATCCATCACACGGTCTGAAACACCTATCACCCACACGGCACCTCATGTGTGATGGTCTTCTCTCGTGTGACGCTTCTCTCTCGTGTGACGCTTTTCTCTCGTGTGACGCTTCTCTCTCGTGTGACGCTTCTCTCTCGTGTGACGCTTCTCTCTCGTGTGACGCTTCTCTCTCGTGTGACGCTTCTCTCTCGTGTGACGCTTCTCTCTCGTGTGACGCTTCTCGCTCGTGTGACGCTTCTCGCTCGTGTGACGCTTCTCGCTCGTGTGACGCTTCTCGCTCGTGTGACGCTTCTCGCTCGTGTGACGCTTCTCGCTCGTGTGACGCTTCTCGCTCGTGTGACGCTTCTCGCTCGTGTGACGCTTCTCGCTCGTGTGACGCTTCTCGCTCGTGTGACGCTTCTCGCTCGTGTGACGCTTCTCGCTCGTGTGACGCTTCTCGCTCGTGTGACGCTTCTCGCTCGTGTGACGCTTCTCTCGTGTGATGGTCTTTCGTGTGACGCTTCTCGCTCGTGTGACGCTTCTCGCTCGTGTGACGCTTCTCTCGTGTGATGGTCTTTCGTGTGACGCTTCTCTCTCGTGTGACGCTTCTCGCTCGTGTGACGCTTCTCGCTCGTGTGACGCTTCTCTCGTGTGATGGTCTTCTCTCGTGTGATGCTTCTCGCTCGTGTGACGCTTCTCTCTCGTGTAAGGTGTGTCCTTCCTTCCCTAATACTGGGGAGTTTAGGGATGCCTTACTTTGCCCCCACTAAGTGAGAGTATCAGGATACTGGATGTACAGCCAAGATGATTTGTTCTGAGCCAAGTGTGGGCTCACCTAAAGCGTGTTTTTCATATAGAAAGGATTAAGAGAAGCAGTGGCTTGCCACAAGACTTGTGGATGGGTGGAACTAACTCAAGTAGCCTCACTGACGCGAAAACTTTGGATATCTATAAAAATATGTTGGACGGGTACAGTAGGCCTGCTGCAGTTCAACGCTACAACAGTTCAACGCTACAACAGTTCAACGCTACAACAGTTCAACGCTACAACAGTTCAACGCTACAACAGTTCAACGCTACAACAGTTCAACGCTACAGCAGTTCAACACTACAGCAGTTCAACACTACAGCAGTTCAACACTACAGCAGTTCAACACTACAGCAGTTCAACACTACAACAGTTCAACACTACAACAGTTCAACACTACAACAGTTCAACACTACAACAGTTCAACACTACAACAGTTCAACACTACAACAGTTCAATACTACAACAGTTCAACGCTACAACAGTTCAACGCTACAAGCAATGGTGAGAGTATGACTACAGGAAGTGTCTAACTTGTCCATTAATATGAACTTTATTAATATGAACTTTATTGTAATGAACACTTGTCATTGATTAATGATAACCCACGTGGAGACACAAACTCAGAAGATAAATTGATCTGTATATTTCGATTCCCTTCTGTGATCCTCTTCAAATGAAGAGAATCCCAGAAGGGGAATTGAAATGTACATATCAATCAATCTTCTGAGTTTCTGTCTCCACGAGGGTTATCATTGATCATAAACTTCATCAATATTGACCTAATGCACAGCAGACCTTGTTCAATACAATAAAGTGTTTACAGTATTGTTTGGTATTATTCCTTACATGGGCCTGGCAAACAACTTTAATCAGTACACTTAGACCAAATATCTCCTTAGCATCTAAGAAACTCAAATACTCTATGAGGTTTCTTTTGCTATATATATATATATATATATATATATATATATATATATATATATATATATATATATATATATATATATATATATATATATATATATGTCGTGCCGATTAGGTAAAACTGGTCAATTAGCAAGAACTCATCTAAAATTAAGTCCTTTCTAAAATTTTCTCTTATACGTTTAAAGATATATTTTTTCATTTATGTTAATGTAAGAATTTATAATTTTGTACCAAGAGAAACTTTGAAAACCTACCTAACCTTATTACAACAAGCGCAATTTAATTTAGCCTAACCCAACTAAATATATTTTAGATAAGTTAACATTAATTTAATAATAAGCAAACACAATGAAATATATTTTTTTCGTTATGTTCAGAATGATTTTCGCGAAATTATTGCATACACAAATTTTCACTTGTCTTATATGGCAAGGTGAGCGTTGCTATTTAAGCCAAAATCGCAAGTTTTACCTAATCGGCACGACATATACATAATATATATATATATATATATATATATAATCAAAGACTTCTTTTAGAGCTGAGAAACGCATCTCAACATCCAGACCCAGTTTTAATCCTAGATATGGTTTTCAGATTTTACTGGGTTAGTAATCAAGCTTCTGCAGGCAACTTATCATACCTCGCTGTGTTGGTATGGGAGAAGCTTCTCTACGTATTAACAAATTCTCTATGCTACGCATCCAAAGTTATGATGATGTATCATGACAAAACCAGGAAACTAATTTTTATCTAAATTACTGATACAGTTCCGAGTGTCTGCGTATGGTGGACCCCAGCTAGCTCAACATCCCCCTACTGCTCCATCAACTCAGAGAGTCAGTGGAGTGTGATCTAGCTCTCTAATGAGTCACCACAGACCAATTTAGAGGCCAGTGACCGGCCGCACCTGGTGTTCACGTGTAGCGCATCAACGGTGAGACAAGTTAAACTTGTTAGGTAAACGGACACATGTACAACTAATGGGACATATTACTGTGACAACGTTTCGTTTTCCAAACAATACAAGGCTTGACAAAGCTCCTGGAGAGCGAAACGTTGCCACAGCAAAATGTCACATTAGTTGTACATGTGTCCATATACCTAACATATAGTCATTAATTCTACCACCATTATTACAAAGTTAAACTTGGCTCTTGTCTGAACCACTGAACTGTACAGTGGTTCAGGTTCTCTTCTGTGGACACTATGGAATTCATTCCAGTCAGATACAGATCTCTGACAGTCCTGTAACCGGTTTAAAGTGCTCTTCCCTTACAAGCCAGGAATGATGCCAAACTGCCGTGTTGGCTGCCTGGTCCACCTGGGTATCTCTGCTAGAGGCCAGTAACCTGATTAGTAATCACATCCTGACTGATCGTTGTCCAATGTTTCCAAAACATTATTTCTTCATCAATTTATCAAATATTTTCTACTATTCTTTTAATAATGTTGAACAGAATAAGACAATATGCAGAGAAACCTTCAATACACAACGTTTCACTCATGAAAGGTCTTTATTAAATACAAGTGCTTGATAATTTCTCTTAGTGGGTGAAACGTTGCATATTAATTTTCTCATGCATATCGTCTCATTCCTTCCACTGCAGGCTGCTCGGGTGTTATTGACATGCAAGGTTAAGTCTGCACAAGACTGTAAATTCATTTGAGTGTGATTGCTGAAATGTTATCTGTCTGTAGTCGCGAGGACTGACCGCAGTCAGTGCGTGTGCTCTGTTTTCCTCTCCCCACAGAGAACCTCCACGACTCTTCACAAAACCTCACGGTAGTAGCCCTTTTCCCCTCCCACACACTATACGCGCGCGCGCCCCCGGGGATAGGTAATACTGATAAATGGTAATTCCCAAGTGCTGGAGTTACTATCTCGTAGCTGCTGAACCTATAATGGAATACGTGACGGTATCTTCACTTAAGTCTCCCAAGCTGAGGCTGACATATTTCAACAATGTATGTAACCCATCCTGTGCGATGGAATTTGACAGGGCAACAAAGCTTCTGTTTCCACTACGTAACTGTCAGATAGAAAATTTATTCAATTGTATTCAATTTTGCGGGATATGGTCTTCTGGCCATCCGAATTATTATAGTATTAGTACAAAAAACGCAAAACCATATGAGTAATTCTCACAAAACAGATGACATACCTACTAAACAGCTGGCATACCTACTAAACAGCTGACATACCTACTAAACAGCTGACATACCTACTAAACAGCTGACATACCTACTAAACAGCTGACATACCTACTAAACAAAGGGGAATGTCTGACGTTATCCTCAACGCCCAACAGAAGTCTCTCAGGTGAGAGTGACAGATTTCATTAGTTTTTGCATGAAATCCATCCCGTGTGATGGAATATGGAAGAGAAAGTTAACAAGCTTTGGTCACCGCGATTTAACTACCATATAAAATATGGTACCATATAAAATATGGTACCATATAAAATATGGTACCATATAAAATATAGCACCATATAAAATATAGCACCATATAAAATATGGTAGCAGCACACTGCAGATGCATTCAGTTTTTGAAAAAAAAACACTCAGTCTCCCCCTCCTCACTGTGTAAACAATATACTTCTACATATGGTTTCCGCCTCGCGAATTTCCCAACCTCTCCATTCTCGTAGTTCCCATCACAACATCAGAGGGCTACGAGTAAAAATATGGAATCTAATGTCTCACAAAATCGTAATAACACGATTGCGAACAAATCAGGGTACGGGTGAAGTTTGAACCCGTGGCAAGCGAGTCTTAAAACTCACAGGCCAGTGCGTTAACCACTGGGCCAGCCGGCTCTAACAAGATTCATCCTACTAGGAATATTTCTACGCACCATAGGAAGGTTGGCATGGGCCGCCACCTTGACCACAAATACAGGTTTTTACAGATAATCCCACACCAGCCACACTGGTGTCTCATTGTGGTCACAGAAGTGGCCCGTGCTAACCTCTCTATGGTGTACGGAAATATAGCTAGTTGCATGAATTATATTAGAGCCAGCTGGCCAAGTGGTTAAGACACTGGTCTGTGACTTCTAGGACTCATTTGCCATGGATTTAAGCCCAACCCGTTCTCTGATTTGGAATCTGGTGTCTTCGACCATTCCTGCAGCGTAGACGAAGGCTGTCATCAAATTCTTTGCCAAGTACACTATGGCACCTGAAGACCAGTCTTGCAGCTCTCACCCTGCAGTTATAACCCCACAAGACTTATTCCCGGTTCATTACCAATGCGAAAGAGCACTGAGCACTAATATTGATGTCAGAATCCAAAAATGTTCATTATATGTTGTAAACATACCTATAGGCTACCTGCAGTCAATTTCGGGCGTCACCGGGGCGGTGACGCCCGCGGCAGGGTCTAAAAAGAGATACAACCTGTGAAGTTGTAACAGCGGCGACATAGGGGATCAGCAGCTAGGGCATTCCTGCTTAAAAATAACGGTTATGAACAAGGTTATAGATCGGTGTTTTTATGAAGTGGTAAACCAGTGGATCATTCAGCCTATGAAGTGGTGGGAACTCGAAAATCTATCCGCTAATCGCGCTCCGGTGACCAATCAGGCTGTTGATGTAAGACTAAGAGAGGTGTGAGGCGGCGCTATCAGAATCCAGGTAATGAGGATGTTGGCCAAGGCGGTGGGCGTGTACACGGACGGACAAGGATGGTGCTAAGTGCACCTTCTCCACTCACACCAGGGCACAAACACCATCAGCAGAGTAATTATGCTCAGAGTAAACTTGTAAAGGAAAGATTGTACGTGACTCTACGTTATGTACATACGACGCTCATCAGCCACACCTAATGGAGAACCAGACCTAGACAGCCAGCAGTGTCAGGCAGCCACGAAACTTTTACTTACCTTTTATAACATTTACGCTCCAGTTCATGACTGTCAACTTGACGCGCTCTATCAGATCACATCATAGTCTTCAAGCTCAGTATGATGCCTGAAGTTGTATAGTTGTATACTCTCTTCCCAAAATCATTTATGCTCTAAACTTTATGACGCACAATTATGACATGTTCGTGTGAAAAGTCGGACAGATATAGTAGCATTGAAGACAGTTTAGTACACCTGTGGTGGATTCCCTCACATAAGCTTTCAAATAAATGACTGAACTGATCAAAGGTGTATGTTCTTAAGGAATGAGCTTACTCGATTACTATTTTGGACCTTTCATTAGTAATTTTAGTACAATAATGTGGAAAGCATTGCATTTCAACTGACTTGAGAGAAAGGGAGATTAATACAAGTCAGTCTATCATCATTCTGCTATGTCTATCACTATTGACTTTATGTAAGCTACAGCTACATCTAACTGTTTATAACACTAGCTAATGGAGACTTGACTAAATGTAAATTTCGCCACCGGAACTACTGTGACACACTGTATTACTATGTGCATGCACTGTGTAATGCCTTTAGAGACAGCTCACAAATGTTGTAGAAATGTTCAAGTATTTTATCCACAATAACATGTTACCAGCATTTTTTTCCGAAAAAATACCTAAACTTTGCCTATTGTAATTAAGTCATGAGCACTGTAACGCGTCTAAATACCACGGTAACTAACTTACCAATCGAATATTGGTATTGTAAATAATTTCTAATGTTTACGAAATTAAATCCTTAAATTGTATAAATAATTCATAACTATTTTTCCCAACTTAATAATTATTTTAATAAATAATTTATATTGTACTTCAGTTAGCTTACAAAATGTTGGGGTCCATTGCCTGAACCCGTTGTTTGTGTCTGTAATCCTCTACTACCTCTCACATGAAACGTAAAGAACGACTGATAAAACTGTGGAACTAATTCAGATATATTACAGCATATTAGATCGATGCAGAGGATTTATTAAATAACACATACTGCATGACTCTGTGATTGTTTATTATTTATTATGTGATCACTTTTCGACAGTCACAACCACCAATCTTGATCATTGCTTCAGTAAGCAAGAAAATAATTGCAAAAGGAAGAAAATTCTTCAGCCAGATTATAGAAGTAACTTCGTTAATTACCGTATTTTCCGGCATATAAGACGCACGATCATATGAGACATATAAGATGATGTTTCCAAGTATTTGTATCATAATGTTAATAAACAACTGGTAAAGAGTAACACTTGACCCTGGCCCTGACCTTGAACCTGACCTTGACCCTGACCTTACCTGGAGTCTACCTGGAGGGCATTCCGGGGATCGACGTCCCCGCGGCCCGGTCTATGACCAGGCCTCCCGGTTGTTCAGGGCCTGATCAACGAGGCTGTTACTGCTGGCTGCACGTAGTCCAACGTATGAACTACAGCCCGGCTGATCTGGCACTAACTTTAGGTATCTGTCCAGCTCCCTCTTGAAGACAAACAGAGGCCTACTGGTAATGCCCCTTATGGCTGGTGGGAGGCTGTTGAACAGTCTTGGGCCCCGGACACTTATTGTGTTTTCTCTTAGTGTACCAGTGGCGCCCCTACTTTTTACTGGGGGAACGTTGCACCGTCTGCCAAGTCTTTTGCTTTCGTATGGCGTGATTTCTGTGTGCATATTAGGGACCATTTCCTCCAGAATCTTCCAGGTGTAGATTATGATATATCTCTCTCGCCTGCGCTCCAGTGAATATAAGTCTAGTGCTTCCAGGCGTTCCCAGTAGTTAAGGTGCAGTAAAGGTTCTCTGTACATTCTCTAGATCTGCTTAGCATCCCTTGTCTTGAATGTTCTCATTATACATCCTATCAGTTTCCTCGCAGATGTGATAGTGGCATTGTTGTGGTCCTTGAAGGTGAGGTCTTCGGACATTACCACACCCAGGTCTTTCAGATTACTTTTCCGCGCTATTGTGCGATTAGAATTTGTAGTATACTCAGTCCTAGCTATTATTTCCTCCAGTTTTCCATAACGGAGTAGTTGGAATTTGTCTTCACTGAACATCATATTGTTCTCTGTTGCCCATTGGAAAACTTGGTTTATATCTTCTTGGAGATTTGCCGTGTCCTCAATGGATGACACTCTCATGCAGATCCTAGTATCATCTGCAAAGGATGATACAGTGCTATGGTTTACATCCCTGTCTATGTCTGATATGAAAATGAGAAACAGGATAGGTGCGAGTACTGTGCCTTGTGGGACAGCTCTTCACTATGGCAGCATCCGATTTAACTTTGTTTACCACTACTCTTTGTGTTCGATTCGTTAGAAAGTTGAAGATCCATCTGCCTACTTTTCCAGTTATCCCCTGACCCTGACCCTGACCCTGACCTTGACCCTGACCTTTACCCTGACCTTGAGCATATAAAGCACAGGGTGATTTTCCAAGACATTTTGTTGGAAAAAAAATACGTCTTTTATGCCAGAAAATGCGGTATGTTGACGACTGGTACACAATTATGAACACTGTTTTAGTAACCATCATTCAGAATCTGCTCGCAAATCAGGGGAATATAAAGAGAGTAGAAAAGATTCAGACTTTCCTCACGAGATGCTAACACAGCCCATCATGAGCACTCTACTGACTTAGAAGTACCTAATTTAATACCTTCAGATAGGACTGATAAAACATATCATGAATGAGGAACCCAGAGATACTGGAAACGTCTGTGCAAACCAACAGAAGATGCCGAAGATGGAGTGGGAACGATTCCATAAGAGTTTATACATATTTATCTTAGTCTATGCGTGAAAAAAATGTAAATTGAAAAATAAGAATGGTAATGCTGTTCATTTTAATTCTCTTGAAAAAGCTAAAGACTTCATAAATAAGTCGGCTGCAACAAGGGTGTGAAAGTTTCTCAGTCCACACTAGAATAAACTTAGACGTTTCTAAGGAGAGGTTGAAATTAATTTGGTTCCAGAGGCGAAAAACTGATGAGTGTGATTGCCCTTTTACTGAGTTTCAGCAACATATTGCACTAAACACAGCAGGAGTTTCCAAACTTTTTCAAGTTGCAGAATCTTTTTCGTTTAAAAGATAAAATGCTGGAAAAACATGTTTCATTCATTCATTCATTTCTCTCTCTCTCTCTCTCTCTCTCTCTCTCTCTCTCTCTCTCTCTCTCTCTCTCTCTCTCTCTCTCTAGCAATAATAGGCTTAGCGACTGATATCTTCCACTAAGGCTGAGAGATTGAATACCTCAAACTATATCTCCACTTCATGGACCGTCTCCAGGACTGATGAAGGCTGCAACGCAAGCAAAACGTTTTGTCAGCTTGTTGACATTGTACACCACTTATGATTACATTTATGTTCATAAAGCATCTTTTATCCTTAACATAATTCATAATTTTACAGGAGTCTTAACAAAATACATAAGACCAACACATCATACGCAGAATCTAAATGACGCTTTTTACAGATCTTTATAAATCAACACCATGCATGTTTAATTACTTGGAATGAAACACAATACACATTTAAATGGCACTTAATAACATTAACAAGGCCATAATTCTCACGAGTCAACAAAGCCAGCGCTACCAACACCGACAACCTAACCTGACAAACTTGAGGATACAGTGTTTGTTGAGCAGTTGTGACTACGTGGAGGCAACGCATGTTCAATCCTGATAGAACTGCAACTTCTCTTAAGATACCTAAGATTCAAAATTACCTTAACTCTTAGGTATTAAAAATCTTTAGGCTTGATTTCATTCAATGTCGTCAGTCACTTCTTTCTTGCCACCCCCCAAAAAAAAAAAAACGATGGTGAAATTTTCTCAACTTTCTCCCAGTTTATGGAAAATCTCACGGAACCCCAGCAAACTTTTGTGGAGCCTTAGCGTTCAGTAGAACCCAGCTAGAAAATCCCTGAAATAAAGGTCAATCAACTGCCCAGGAGAGGACAGGATAATTTAGAACATTCTCAGAACCTCAGGGCGTGATCCTAATAAACGCTTGTTAGCAATGAATTACCTCATTTACACCGAGGGTGTCCTCGCTAAACCTTGGACAAATAGTCTTGTTTCACACATTGCTAAACCGCAACAGTCTGGTACATTTTTAGACGATCTCATCCACTGCTTATCCATGTAAAACATATGAAAGAATGAGACTTAATGAGTGAAGAGAACTGTATTATCCCCGTTTCATACTATATACTCCTTTCCTTCTTTGATTATATACATTGATTTAAACCATGCAGTTGATATCGTGAATACATTCGTTACCCTAAATGAACTACTCAAAATGAAAGCATCCTGTAGCCTACTCATTTGAACAGTAGATATCATAACGAATATGATATCCTATGTTTTCTACCAAGATCTGACTTGTAAGAACACCACTCTGTGCTACACCGCAGAGGTGTATAATTTACGACATCCTCTCTGTTACACCACAGAGAGGTAATATGCTTTTAATGTGTTAATTAATGTTCTTGTTAATTATCTGGCCACCTCACATAAATATATAGTTGAAGCTTAGCTGGTGACATGATCCATACAATACAGCTTAAGAAACTGAGTACCATTCTTAAAGAAGTTTAGACAATATGCATTCGATTAGGACTCATCATGTGTGCATCTAAGACTTGGGTATTAACAAGCGAAATTACCCACTTGTTTACAGGGTATACTCATTAGCTACATTAAATGTTAGGTGCCCTTCAGTAAATTCACCATACTACACATAATTAAGAAAAGCAAAGATGGTCTGACTCAGAGACGTTGCTGCCTACAACCCCATCCATGGTACTAACCTAACAATAGTGAGAATAATGTACATAGTCTGTGTTAGAGTCTTAGTTGATTAATTTCTTCTCTGTTAATTGCTCCTTTATGAATATTAGCTAAAGAAAAATATCTTCTACCCTAGGAGGTAAGGCAAAATAAGGCTCTTATAATTATTCTTCTCTCAGAAGTACCTGGCTACTTAATATTAGGAAGGAGCTTTGCTATATCCAGTATAAAAAAAAATTAACATTTTATGCGATATTAAAATATTGAGAAAGGAACCAGACGCTGTCAGCATGACCTTGCAAAATGCCAAGATTAAACTCAAATCTAAATGGATAACAGAAAGATATTAAATTTTATAACCTGCACGAACTCTGTCACTATATTGTAGATAAAAAGAGTATGTTACTCAATAAAAGCGGTTTCAGTCTGCTATCACCTTTCTTAAAGCTCCTCTCAAGCAGCTTATCACCAGTAATTCCTTCCTTAAATCAATGAAGTATTTTCTCTCTTAACCGTTTGTGGGCAAATATCACGAATTATCCACACTGATGGATCTGAGCAAATGTCCACTAGCAGGGCTGTGTATGCTTTTTGGTGCCAATTTAGATAGGAATTATAGGAACCAAGTTGTGTTAAAATTATTAAAAATTTGGTTGCTATGTTACAATCTGGGCTGTTTGCAGTCTTAATGGCAGTAAAGTTAGCTTATGACAATGAGTCTGACTCCTTGATCATTACTGATTATTTGTCATCGCTGAGTGCACTTGACTCGCCTTAATGATTAAGAACATGCTCAATGGAAGTACCAGGCACTTTGATCGTATAGATCAAACAAGGATAAAAACAAAGATAAAATTAACAAACAGTAAAATCAACGATGACAATAAAAACAGCGATGACAATAAAAACAACGATGACACAAAAATACTATCATACCAAATTAAAATAATTATCATCAATTAATAACAGTATTTAATTATCAAAAGTCTCCCCTGAGAGTTCCCCGAGGTCCCTACAGGCACCTCGGTTACTATAAAAACGACGACGAAGGCAGAAAGGTTTAAGTTGTGGAAAAACTGTTAAAAATGGGTTCTATAGTCAGCAGCTACATAGAGGGACGGCAGGAACATCTGCGAACCAGTGGCTATGAGTGAAATTTATATGCCCATCCACAGTCCACAGAGATTAGTCTCAAAGCGACGATTTCCACTGAGGGAGGAGGACCAAACACACACATCCTGTGGAATCTTATGTGGAAAGTCCACCAGGCTTTCCACATCCAAAGGACATACTTGTGGGTTCGCTACAACAAACTTTTCCCTAGACATTCGCCAGTTCATTTCCCAGGACACTAACATAGCCCGGGCACCAACAGAACACCACGTCCTTGTGCAGCGCAACGAGACGCTCTAACAAAGTACTAATCTTTTAGACTAGAGGGTGGACAGTCATACTGTTCCAGGGCAGAGCACACTGGGAATCTGAGTACATAGTGAATCGAGAACCAAGTAAATCATCAGGACAAGAGAAGCTAGGTTTGCATGAAGCTTCGCAGCGAACACAAGGAGACTCTCAAGGTAACTATGCGGGATAAGAGTCCTCCCTGACAATCACACCAAAGACTATCCCCCCTTCCTTGCTATTTGAGCTGTCGAATCTAGTTTAAACTTTCAGTACGTCTTTAACCCATTATATCATGAACGTAGATAAGTTCATTTAGGAGCAACTTGCAATGTAAATAGACAAATATGAATGATATAGTAGCCAGACTTAGGTTCAATTGCAAGTATTTATGACTTTCTGGCATATTCACAGATGGTAAAAATATAAGAATGGAGGAACACTGCAGCAGGCCTAAACTAGCAGCTAATGAAAACATAAAGGCTATAGGTTGCACAATAAACTAGCAGCTACTGAAGACATGATGGTTATGGGTTGCACAATAAACTAGCACCTACTGAAGACATTATGGATTTGAGTTACATACCAAACAAGCAGCTGCTGCCAACGACATGGTGGATATTTGTTGCACAATAAACCAACCGCATCAACAGGAAAAACTACAAAAAATGAGAGATTTCTTGCTGGAATAGAGACGGAAATGAATCCAAGGATTAACCACAACAGCTAAAAAAATATTTGCCCAATGGTACAATTGATTGTTTGGTCAACGTGTTTCCTTATATAGTAAACAGTGGGTAGACAAGCAAAATCAGCGTGAGAAATGTAACTAAGGGATCACCTTCAATAAGTACCAAGAACGTCTGGGAAACCATGAAGAACACTGAATTAGGTAAAGGAGTTTCAAACTGCAAATCGAATACTTTACAACGTTTTGTTTCGTTCTAAACCATTATAATGTAGCGAAGCTGCTGTTCTCGGTCTGATAACAAGAAGTTTGAATAAGAAATTAAACCAGGACTAATGAAATTTTCCTACAGGGTTAAACAAAAGTTTTATGCATGAGAGAACTATTTGAAGACAGGTCAAGTGTTTTACTATGTGGTGAGATGTTGTACTATGTATTGCGGTGGTGTACTATCTAGTGCAGTGTTACACTATCTCTTGAGGCGCTACACTCCTTCCTACTATCTTGTGAAGTGTTGTATTCCTATCTGCCCTCTAGGTCTTGCAGGCCTTCCCACTATCTAAATGTTGTGCTCCTTAAAACTATCTAGTTGTTTTCCTTCCATCTATCTGGTGAGGTGTTGCTCTCCTTCCTGCTATCCCTTAGTGTGACGGGAGTAACAACATGGGGTTCTTCAAGGTGTTAACCATCTTTTATTTTGTCCTAACATAGTTGGTATTGTATCCTCTCACGTGGTCTCCTCCCCATCTATTCCTCCCCTCCCCCGTCTCTTCCCCTCCCCCGTCTCTCTCTCCCAGTTTCCCTGAGCTGATATTCAGGGAAGGCACCCGAAGTTTCCTCTCGCCAATTTGTCCATCAATCTCAGCCTCACTTTGCTGAGGGAGTTCCCCCAAGACTCGACTCGCTCCAACTCAATATTATTAGGTTAATTTTCCTTTGGCTCTTCTCTCCGTGCCCCTCAGACGCCTCCGACCTCCGTGTTGTCAGAGCCAATATTGACCTTTCTCCAGCCTCCAGCCTCTTGATCAAGCCCTCTACCTCTGTTGACTTCTGGCCAATATCATAAAGTCGACGGCTTACGCGAGAGCTTAACCCCGCCCTAATCTTTAACATATATGCTTTTACTACCTTATTCATTTTACCATAAAGAACCATTAACCTGGGAAATACACGTTAAAACCACACTCCTTTCCCCGACCTTCCCAGCTCTGCATGTTTTATAAACCTTCCTTGCTGACTTATCTGAGAATATATAGAGAACTTTCACGGCACGTATAAGTACGATAAAGCACCTACATGACTGTAAACGGTTGAAGTCCCTTGATTTGTACTCCCTGGAACGAAGGCGAGAAAGATACAAAATAATATACACGGAAAATCCTAGAGGAACTAGTCCCAAATCTGCACACGAAAATCACTCCCTAACCTTATTATAACAAGCGCAATTTAATTTAGCCTAATCCAACTAAATATATTTTAGATAAGTTTACAGTAATTTAATAATAAACGCAATGAAACATTTTTTTTCGTTAGGTTCAGAATGATTTTTTGCGAAATTATTGCATACACAAATTTTTGCTTGCCTTATTCGGCAAGATTATTATTATAATCAAGGGGAAGCGCTAAACCCCTAGGATTATACAACGCCTGTGGGGGGATGGAAGGTATACAGGCTTAATCCAGGGAACTGGACCACAGATACAATTCCCTAGATCAAGAGCCCCCTTCCTGGAGGGATTGGCAAGAAGTGCGTTGCTATTTAACAAAACTAGCAAGTTTTACCTATTCGGCACGACATTATATATATATATATATATATATATATATATATATCTGTAAACCTTTATTATTGTACCATGCCATATTGCCTCTTCGACTGGATTAAACTAGATATGAGTTAACTGTCACCACAAAGAGGTATCGAGTGACTTCCATTGATTTGACCAGGAGTATGACTTATATTGTCCTGACTCCAACCAACAACTCGACTACTAAACTTTTAATGGGGGCAAATACAATCATACACTTTCACAAACTCTTAACAATGCACACAATCATACACACACACACACACACACACTAAGACTAGTCTTCCGAAATCTTAACAGAGGGTAATTTTTAGCCCTACTGTATAAACATATACCAGGTCCATCTTTGGTTATGCACCACAAGCATGGAACTCGCAGTCAATAAATTGGAGTATGTGGAGAAGTTCGCAACGAGACTAGTCCTGGATGACACTAGAGGCTGGAAAAACCAGCAGATCACAGCGTATAAATATTAAAGAAGACTTAATAGGGTGGACTCGGATACAGAACCTGGGTATGGGAACACGAGGATAGACAGAACCTGGGTATGGGAACACGAGGATAGACAGAACCTGGGTATGGGAACACGAGGATAGACAGAACCTGGGTATGGGAACACGAGGATAGACAGAACCTGGGTATGGGAACACGAGGATAAACAGAACCTGGGTATGGAGACACGAGGATAGACAGAACCTGGGTATGGAGACACGAGGATAAACAGAACCTGGGTATGGAGACACGAGGATAGACAGAACCTGGGTATGGAGACACGAGGATAAACAGAACCTGGGTATGGAGACACGAGGATAAACAGAACCTGGGTATGGAGACACGAGGATAGACAGAACCTGGGTATGGAGACACGAGGATAAACAGAACCTGGGTATGGAGACACGAGGATAGACAGAACCTGGGTATGGAGACACGAGGATAAGTTGGAAGATAAAATATGCAAAGTCACAGACGTAAGAAAGCATTTCTTTAGCCTTTAAGTGGCCAGGAAGTAGAATGACCTGGACAATGACGTGGTGGAGGCAGGCTCCACACACACCTTTACGAATAGGTATGGTGGAGCCCACGAAGCTAGTAGGGAGTGAACCCAGTAAAAGAGGCACGGACAGGAGCTGTGTATGCAAGGTTCAGTATCAAATACCTTCGTACAGTCTCTGAATATAGAGTCAACGTATCTCTCTCTCTCGCTCTCCTTCCCTCTCCCTCCCTCTCTCTCCTACCCTCTCCCTCCCTCTCTCTCCCCCCCTCTCCTTCCCCCCCTCTCTCTCTCTCCTTCCCTCTCTCTCTCTCTCTCCTTCCCTCTCCCCCTCCCTCCCCTCCTTCCCTCTCTCTATCCCTCCCTCCCTCTCTTTCTCCCCCTCTCTCTCTCCTTCCCTCTCCCTCCCTCTCTCTCCTACCCTCTCCCTCCCCCTCTCTCTCTCTCGCCTCCTTCCCTCTCCCTCCTCTCTCTCCTACCCTCTCCCTCCCTCCCTCTCCTACCCTCTCCCTCCCCCTCTCTCTCTCTCCTTCCTCTCTCTCTCTCTCTCCTTCCCTCTCCCCCTCCCTCCCCCTCCTTCCCTCTCTCTATCCCTCCCTCCCTCTCTTTCTCCCCTCTCTCTCTCCTTCCCTCTCCCTCCTCTCTCTCCTACCCTCTCCCTCCCCCTCTCTCTCTCTCTCTCTCTCTCTTTCCTTCCCTCTCTTTCTCTCCTTCCCTCTCTCTCTCTATATCTCTCTCTCTCTCTCTCTCTCTCTCTCTCTCTCTCTCTCTCTCTCTCTCTCTCTCTCTCTCTCTCTCTTCTCTCTCTCTCTTCCCTCTCGCTCTCTCTCTCTCTCTCTCTCTCTCTCTCTCTCTCCTTCCCCCCTCTCTCTCTCTCTCTCCTTCCCCCTCTCTCTCTCCTTCCCCCCTCTCTCTCTCTCTCCTTCCCTCTCTCTCTTTCTCTCTCTCCTTCCCTCTCTCTCTTTCTCTCTCTCCTTCCATCTCTCTCTTTCTCTCTCTCCTTCCCTCTCTCTCTTTCTCTCTCTCCTTCCCTCTCTCTCTTTCTCTCTCTCATTCCCCCTCTCTCTTTCTCTCTCTCCTTCCCTCTCTCTCTCTCTCTCTCTCCTTCCCTCTCTCTCTCTCTCTCTCTCTCCTTCCCTCTCTCTCTCTCTCTCTCTCTCTCTCCTTCCCTCTCTCTCTCCTTCCCTCTCTCTCTCTCTCTCTCTCCTTCCCTCTCTCTCTCTTTTCTCTCTCTCCTTCCCTCTCTCTCTCTCTCTCCTTCCCTCTCTCTCTTTCTCTCCTTCCTCTCTCTCTTTCTCTCTCTCCTTCCCTCTCTCTCTTTCTCTCTCTCCTTCCCTCTCTCTTTCTCTCTCTCCTTCCCCTTTCTCTCTCTCTCTCTTCCCTCTCTCTCTCTCTCTCTCTCCTTCCCTCTCTTTCTCTCTCTCCTTCCCTCTTTCTCTCTCTCCTTCCCTCTCTCTCTCTCTCCTTCCCTCTCTCTCTCTCTCCTTCCCTCTCTCTCTCCTTCCCTCTCTCTCTCTCTCCTTCCCTCTCTCTCTTTCTCTCTCTCCTTCCCCCTCTCTCTCTCTCTCCTTCCCTCTCTCTCTTTCTCTCTCTCCTTCCCTCTCTCTCTCTCTCTCTCTCCTTCCCTCTCTCTCTTTCTCTCCTTCCCTCTCCCCCCCCCCTCCTGTCTCATTTCTGTTATATTGACTGAGAACTCAGTGGGTTTTTGAGAAAAAAAAAATGCGCTATCCCAAATCCATGGTGGTTATTCTTAATAAAACAACTTATTTCCATGTACTGCACCACTTGTTATATGGGGGGGGGGAAACGATAAGGGGATAAGGATAATAAGTAAGTAAGGGAAGTAGTACGAGGAGTGATATGCCTGGGAAATCCTGACTTCGAGGTTTCGTTTTGGAGATATACCTAGAAGATCCTGACTGGGAGGATTCCTTTAGGAAATAGCTTGTCTATAGGGTTTCTCCAGGTAGAACTGGTTTTAGAGCTGTGTCTAGTCCAGGGGTGGGCAAGCAGCCTGTTGTTCAACGCTCACTGAGTAGGTTCAGTGTTCTCAGTCTATCTTCATTTGAAACATTATGCACAAGAAAATAAGTGTCCTGGTAAATTGTCTACTCAATTAGCAGGTGCATCATGAAAATACACATCATTAACAATGAAATTACCATTCCTGTATGGCTTGCCTGGACTAGGCTCTATAAAGAGTTGGATATCAGGATATTCTAAAATATAATATTCTCGTGTGTTTCTCCGTCTGTGTCTGCACCCTTTCATTTCATGTCACCGGCACCTCCATACAAACTATCCTGCCGAAGACGTTTATAGCCTAGCCTTTACTCTAACAATGGCAACGCCTTGTAGAATGTTAATCTTCTAACTTTCTCCATAAACATATTTTACTGGGCACACTTCATTATAATAGGGTATACAGCGGCTAGTTCCTACCAAAATTACTTTCGACATTCTCCTTGTTTATTGCTAATTTAGTCAAAGCATCGACTATACCATGTTCCTAGACGCCTATGTGAGAGGGTATCCACAAAAAATTTAATTCCGTTGTCAACAATCTGTGTATATCTGCGTCAGACCTTTATATACAGACCTCAGGCTACTTAGAGCGAGAAATGAGGACAGGGAGTCAGAGGCAATTAAACTGGCTATATTGTCATATGTAAGTTTAGTTACTGATGGATTAAGCAATATAGAGTTGAAGAACAACCTGAGGACTTCTATTATTTATACTTCTTGATATGAAGCCAAGGATTCTGTTAGCTTTATTGCGAACACTTATGCACTGTTGTCTTGGCTTCAGATTACTGCTAACCAGAACTAAATCCTTTTCGCAATCAGTAAAATTAAGATCTACATTATTTAGTTTATATGTGGCAGGAAAATAATGCCACATATAAACTAAATAATGTAGATCTTAATTTGCATAAGTGTTCGCAATAAAGCTAACAGAATCCTTGGCTTCATATCAAGAAGTATAAATAATAGAAGTCCTCAGGTTGTTATTCATCTCTATATATCCTTGGTTAGGCCTCATTTAGATTATGCTGCACAGTTCTGGTCACAACTTAGGATAGCTTAAGACAGATAAGTTTAACTTAGGTGAAATTTCGATATTAAAATTTAAATATATCCCCCACTTATGTGTGCATGGGCGCACACATACATACAATGTATGCATATATATATATATATATATATATATATATATATATATATATATATATATATATATATATATATATATATATATATATATATATGGTGGGAAATCGGCAATTTCCCACCAAGGCAGGGTGACCCGAAAAAGAAGAAAACACTTATCATCATTCACTCCATCACTGTCTTGCTTACACTACAGTTAAAAAAGCTGCAACATTAACACCCCTTTTTCAGAGCGCAGGCACTGCACTTCGCTCCTCCAGGACTCGAGTCCGGCTAGCCCGGTTTCCCTGAATCCCTTCATAAATGTTACTGTGCTCACACTCCAACAGCACATCAAGTCATAAAAATCGTTTGTCTCCAGTCACTGCTGTGTACCACGCTCATGTATGCTGGAAGTTCAAGCCCCTTTTTCACAAAACCCTCCTTTACCCCCTCCCTCCTACCTTTCCTAAGCCGACCCCTACCCTGCCTTCCTTTCACTATAGATTTTTATGCCCTCCAAGTCATTCTATTTTATTCCACCCTCTCTAAATGTCCGAACCACCTCAACAACCCTTCATCTGCCCTCTGGATAATACCACCCTCCAAAAGGAAATATCCATAGCATGCCACCCTCAAAAGGAAACCTCAGAGACAAGATTCCCCAGACACATCACTCCTGCTGCCAGAGCTCAGTGAATAAGGAGAAACAGCACACTTAACATGTATTTCGTTAAAAAGTAAGACATGCGCAACAGATGGTATCTTTATTCCGAAACGTTTCGCACACACAGTAGGCTTCTTCAGTCGAATGCAGAAGCGGCAGCAGATGTAGTAAAGATGTAAAGACGATGTAATCAGTACATCATCCCTCGAAGACGTAGTTTTGAGGTGGTCAGTCCCTCAGCCTGGACAATGGTTCTGTTCTCTACACAAATGACTTACGAGGCTCCATATACCCAAACAATATCACAAACTCATATGTAGACGACATTACACAACACTGCACATGAAAACACAAGATTCCTTTGACACAGAACACAACTCGAAGTAGACAGAATTAGTGCATGGGAACTATTTTGGCGTATGAAGACCAATGCCAACAAGTCTAAAATCACCTATTTCCATCATAGACGATGCATCCCTACTCCTGTCGAACTCAGAACCACTGTCTCACGAACACCAATACCACGCACATCTTCCACAGTAGTACTTGGAGTCAAACTTGACTGCAAGTTTACGTGTTAAACCTCAAATCTTTTCTAAGACAGCTGTGGCGAGGATTGCACTCTCTGGGCTATATAGGCTGAGAGGTGCACGTCCCGCCACAAAACTCCACCTATGCACTGCTCTTATCAGACCTCTCATCACTTACACTACACTTGCTTTAACAATGACTGCTAAAACTAAAGCTCTGACGCTACAACGAATCCTGAACCGACCATTGCGCTGGATGCTGGACGTGAGGTGACAGCACTTTGCCACGTGCGAGTCCCTCCACTTCAGGACTGGCATACCAGCTCTGAACGTCTTTTGGAAAACACTAAGTGACAGACTTGAGACACACTATGACTATCGGACTTCCTTGACGACACTATCAGATGCCCTCACAATCTTGAAAACCTCTTCAAAACTCTTTACAATCCTGTTCCTCCACCACTTTACACTTAGTCTTCGCTTAAGCCACTTTTCTTGTTCTTAATGCCTATATGGTCTAAAGCAACTACCATCCTTTCCATCCTCACTCTCAAATACCATAGCCATAGACGTGTGTGCCTGTAAAGTTCAGTTGAAGAGCTTTGCCTAGAGTCATTTGAAGCCACCACACAGTCCGATCTTTTGCCGAACTTGCCCGACCGGCCTTGTTGAAGAGGAGAGACGAGGAGCACAAGCACAAACCTTGCACAATGCCTTATCATGGCTTTACTGTTGGGTTTAGCCCGACTCTTTTCCTTTCTCTGTAGTTCTGTCCTCTCCCCCATTTATTCAACTATCCCCACTTCTTCCCTCACCCCTAGTGGGTCCTTACCTGAGAGTAGTTTGCTTGCTTGCTCCAGGCTAAGGGACTGACCACCTGAAAACTACGTCATCGAGGGCGATAGACTGATTACATTATCTTTACAACTTTATTGCTTCTGCTGCTTTCTCTGTATTCTACTGAAGAAGCCTAATGTGTAGGCGAAGCTTTTCAAAATAGAGATTCCTAACTGTTGCTCATGTATCTTACTTTTCACCTTGTAGGTATTGCAAGTCATTATCATATTCACTTGTATTTTGGTAGAGAAGGAGGAGAAACACCAAACCAGGTGTTTAGAATGACAGATGCGAGAAATGAGAGAGAGAGAGAGAGAGAGAGAGAGAGAGAGAGAGAGAGAGAGAGAGAGAGAGAGAGAGAGAGAGGAAATCAAAGAGGTTTAAACGAAGTAAAGGAATAGCTCCAATTTCTTGAATCAAAGACAGTTTCCCAGCATCATTCATCCCCATCCTTGCTGCAGGAAAGTACATTAAAACGGAGTAAAAAAGTTCAAACCTTCAGTACCAGCAAGCACAGTGTGAGTCCTAGCCGTAATAAGTATATTTATATTGTGCAGGCCTGAGCAGTGTTCAGCACAACAACTACTAGTGACATACCTGTTAAAGGTTTCGAGGATTCCTGTAGCCTCGCAGACAAGCCTGAGGCCAGGCTGCCTCGTTGTCTGATCAACCTGGACGCTGAACCTTTCAGATCCTCTCTCTGGGAAAACAGATGCAGTAAATCCAGCCAGAATGCAATAAGCGGCTCAGCTGAAGCCAATAACATCAGTTTGACTCGCTTGAGCTTCTTGCTACTGGTGATTGTCCAGAACTTAGTAAGTAACGTTGTTGTTTCCCCCCTCTACCCCCTCCCCAATAAACCTTCCCCTCACCGCTCCCCTCCCCGACCCTCTAAACCCCTTCCCCCTCCCCGTCGCAACCTACGACACCAACACCACCTGAAACCTCGTCCAGTAAGCCTGGACGTGTCACCTGCCCAGTCTCCTGCCACTAAACTATCTTCACCCCCTGCCACTACCCCTGCCTGTATACCGTGCCACAGCCTTGCCTCCATTCTCTGCCCAATCCCTACCACAACCATGCCTCCATTTCCCAGCATAGTTGGTTCTAAGAAGGTCTGCTGATTAATGATTAATGACCGGATTATTCAATTTGTTGCTCATCACCACAGTCTGGCTGATCACGATCACTTTGCGCAATAACAAAAAAGTTCTCGTGATTCTTCTTAATTCTCTTAATGCAACCCTGCATGCAGAGCCGGACTAAGATTTTGAAGGCTCCTGCCTACAAAAATGAGTCACAACAGTCAACAGTTCATCATATCCGTGATGTAATAACATAGTATAATTATGAACCTACAGTAGTAACTGTCAACACTTTTCACTTAATCTCTGGAGGGCCTCCAGCTGGCGGAGGATCCTGGGCTGCAGCCCCTAAAGCCCATGTCTTAATCTGGCCCTGCCTGCATGTGTTGCCCTGCTTGTGCAGCCGTGGTTTTTCTGCAGGTAACTGTGCATTACCTTCAATACTTCGTCTGTCTTAATATTTTTGGCTTAGAAATCCTTGATGAGCAAGGTCTCTCACATGACGGGACAGCCTCGTAAAGGCACTACAATTCCCTCGCTTACAAACTAAGAATTTGTTCGAAGAATTTAGCATTGTGGTGTTGCTGTGGTGCTACCAACCTCTCCGATGCTGACTCCTCAGTCGTGTGGTGTTGCTGCGGTGCTACCAACCTCGAGTCGTCAGTCGTCACTCAGGTGTGTACGCCTCTGCACTCTGACTAGCACTCACCTGTGTGTAAGATACAGTGCATTAGATTAAATGGAACTGACTCACTTCACTTTTAAACAGCAATCTGCCAACACAATACAACAATCTTATTTTTTAAGAAAGGGTAAAAAAAAAATTTAATCTCCATAAACCGATTTCTTACAAATATGAAAAAAAAACTTTGTATCTATCTCCCTCTTACCTTGCGCCAGGGTATGTCCCTCTTACCTTGAGCCAGGGTATGTCCCTCTTACCTTGAGCCAGGGTATGTCCCTCTTACCTTGAGCCAGGGTATGTCCCTCTTACCTTGAGCCAGGGTATGTCCCTCTTACCTTGAGCCAGGGGTATGTCCCTCTTACCTTGAGCCAGGGTATGTCCCTCTTACCTTGAGCCAGGGTATGTCCCTCTTACCTTGAGCCAGGGTATGTCCCTCTTACCTTGAGCCAGGGTATGTCCCTCTTACCTTGAGCCAGGGTATGTCCCTCTTACCTTGAGCCAGGGTATGTCCCTCTTACCTTGAGCCAGGGTATGTCCCTCTTACCTTGAGCCTGGGTATGTCCCTCTTACCTTGAGCCAGGGTATGTCCCTCTTACCTTGAGCCAGGGTATGTCCCTCTTACCTTGAGCCAGGGTATGTCCCTCTTACCTTGAGCCAGGGTATGTTCCTCTTACCTTGAGCCAGGGTATGTCCTCTTACCTTGAGCCAGGGTATGTCCCTTTACCTTGCGCCAGGGTATGTCCTCTTACCTTGAGCCAGGGTATGTCCCTCTTACCTTGAGCCAGGGTATGTCCCTCTTACCTTGAGCCAGGGTATGTCCCTCTTACCTTGAGCCAGGGTATGTCCCTCTTACCTTGAGCCAGGGTATGTCCCTCTTACCTTGAGCCAGGGTATGTCCCTCTTACCTTGAGCCAGGGTATGTCCCTCTTACCTTGAGCCAGGGTATGTCCCTCTTACCTTGAGCCAGGGTATGTCCCTCTTACCTTGAGCCTGGGTATGTCCCTCTTACCTTGAGCCAGGGGTATGTCCCTCTTACCTTGAGCCAGGGTATGTCCCTCTTACCTTGAGCCAGGGTATGTCCCTCTTACCTTGAGCCAGGGTATGTTCCTCTTACCTTGAGCCAGGGTATGTCCCTCTTACCTTGAGCCAGGGTATGTCCCTTTACCTTGGCCAGGGTATGTCCCTCTTACCTTGAGCCAGGGTATGTCCCTCTTACCTTGAGCCAGGGTATGTCCCTCTTACCTTGAGCCAGGGTATGTCCCTCTTACCTTGAGCCAGGGTATGTCCCTCTTACCTTGAGCCAGGGGTATGTCCCTCTTACCTTGAGCCAGGGTATGTCCCTCTTACCTTGAGCCAGGGTATGTCCCTCTTACCTTGAGCCAGGGTATGTCCCTCTTACCTTGAGCCAGGGTATGTCCCTCTTACCTTGAGCCAGGGTATGTCCCTCTTACCTTGAGCCAGGGTATGTCCCTCTTACCTTGAGCCAGGGTATGTCCCTCTTACCTTGAGCCAGGGTATGTCCCTCTTACCTTGAGCCAGGGCATGTCCCTCTTACCTTGAGCCAGGGCATGTCCCTCTTACCTTGAGCCAGGGCATGTCCCTCTTACCTTGAGCCAGGGCATGTCCCTCTTACCTTGAGCCAGGGCATGTCCCTCTTACCTTGAGCCAGGGCATGTCCCTCTTACCTTGAGCCAGGGCATGTCCCTCTTACCTTGAGCCAGGGTATGTCCCTCTTACCTTGAGCCAGGGTATGTCCCTCTTACCTTGAGCCAGGGTATGTCCCTCTTACCTTGAGCCAGGGTATGTCCCTCTTACCTTGAGCCAGGGTATGTCCCTCTTACCTTGAGCCAGGGTATGTCCCTCTTACATTGAGCAAGGGTATGTCCCTCTTACATTGAGCCAGGGTATGTCCCTCTTACCTGAGCCAGGGTATGTCCCTCTTACCTTGAGCCAGGGTATGTCCCTCTTACCTTGAGCCAGGGTATGTCCCTCTTACCTTGAGCCAGGGTATGTCCCTCTTACCTTGAGCCAGGGTATGTCCCTCTTACCTTGAGCCAGGGTATGTCCCTCTTACCTTGAGCCAGGGTATGTCCCTCTTACCTTGAGCCAGGGTATGTCCCTCTTACCTTGAGCCAGGGTATGTCCCTCTTACCTTGAGCCAGGGTATGTCCCTCTTACCTTGAGCCAGGGTATGTCCCTCTTACCTTGAGCCAGGGTATGTCCCTCTTACCTTGAGCCAGGGTATGTCCCTCTTACCTTGAGCCAGGGTATGTCCCTCTTACCTTGAGCCAGGGTATGTCCCTCTTACCTTGAGCCAGGTATGTCCCTCTTACCTTGAGCCAGGGTATGTCCCTCTTACCTTGAGCCAGGGTATGTCCCTCTTACCTTGAGCCAGGGTATGTCCCTCTTACCTTGAGCCAGGGACAAGTAACCTCACACATTCGCAACACAAAACGAAATTCTTTTCACACTTGAAGGTGTTGGATGAAACAAAATATTAAGAATCTCGTTCGGACTATTTTATTTTTTTCCAAATGGTGATTTCATATGAGAAATGTCTATCTATCCATATATATATATATATATATATATATATATATATATATATATATATATATATATATATTACGTAGAATGAAAGGGGTAAAACAGCTGGAACTGACGGGATCATGACAGATATGTTAAAAGCAGGGGGGGATATAGTGCTGGAGTGGTTGGTATTTTTGTTTAATAAATGTATGAAAGAGGGGAAGGTACCTAGGGATTGGCAGAGAGCATGTATAGTTCCTTTATATAAAGAGAAGGGGGATAAAAGAGATTGTAAAAATTATAGTGGAATACGTTTACTGAGTATACCAGGTAAAGTGTATGGCAGGGTTATTATTGAAAGAATTAGAGGTAAGACAGAGAGTAGGATTGCAGATGAGCAAGGAGGCTTTAGAGTGGGTAGGGGATGTGTAGATCAAGTGTTTACAGTGAAGCATATATGTGAACAGTATTTAGATAAAGGTAGATAAGTTTTTATTGCATTTATGGATTTAGAAAAGGCATATGATAGAGTGGATAGGGGAGCAATGTGGCAAATGTTGCAAGTGTATGGAATAGGCAGTAAGTTACTGAAGGCTGTAAAGAGTTTTTATGAGGATAGTGAGGCTCAGGTTAGGGTGTGTAGGAGAGAGGGAGATTACTTCCCGGTAAAAGTAGGTCTTAGACAGGGATGTGTAATGTCACCATGGTTGTTTAATATATTTATAGATGGGGTTGTAAAAGAAGTAAATGCTAGGGTGTTGGGGAGAGGGGTGGGATTAAATTATGGAGAATTAAATGCAAAATGGGAGTTGACACAGTTACTTTTTGCTGATGATACTGTGCTTATGGGAGATTCTAAAGAAAAGTTGCAAAGGTTAGTGGACGAGTTTGGGAGAGTGTGTAAAGGTAGAAAGTTAAAAGTGAACATAGATAAGAGTAAGGTGATGAGGGTATCAAACGATTTAAATAAAGAAAAATTGGATATCACATTGGAGACAGGTGTGGAGGATGGGTACCAACGATAACGTGGACTGTATGTTACGCTAATACTTAGCTGATGGATGAATCCAAGATGTCGCAGCCACCACCAACACCTTCTCAGGGGATCCATATATTGCCACACTCTCCACAGGGCTGTATGGAAAAAATATCACATATGAGTACATAATTATTGCCCCAAAGGAGCGTATGTCCATATTTCAGTCTTAGATGGACTGAAAGGCGTTTTACTCACTGTTTTGGACTAAAAGTCCACGCATAACCGCGTCCCTAGGTAAAAATTTGAATGTTCTTGAATACAAGAACTGCGCAGTTCCTGTCTTGACAAGAACATCCAATTCTTACCTTGCTCGTGTAACTTTGAGCGATGGT